>BPLQ01000305.1:0-46355 GCA_021605075.1 Caerostris darwini
CTCTAAACCTTCCAATAGGCAGAAGGTCTCGGCCCACCCTTGGGCTGTTGCGCCAATGAAGAAGAAGAATCTTTGTAGATTTCTTAAGAATTTCTTTTACAGGAAAATTAATTAGATATATAGAAATAAATCAGTCATTGGCGAGCATAAATTTTAAAGTTACGTAAAGCCAAGTTAGTGGTTTTTTTTATATGTGTAATAATTTTGTTGCTCTATTCCACAGGTATCGGGTTCAAGTTCCAGCGGTACCATGGATGTTTGGAATTCACTTTAAACAGTAGGTCTCGGTCTAATATGTCTGTAGAGCGTTCGGCTAGAGCTAACAATCCTACCCCATAAAAAGAAAAATATCCAGTCTCGAAATCACTTGTAGACGGCCTTGACCCACAATGGGCTGTTGACCCAATGAAGGAGGAAAAGAAGAATTTTGAAACTCTAAGGTTAACCTAGGACGTTCAAATACCGATTTTAATTTAACCATTCATTGAACGTCATTTCATCTGATTAAAGATCATACCGGTAGCTTTCGAAAACGTTTTTATTCTAAGTTCATTACAAATCGAGATATTGTTATTTAATAACATGTTATTAAGAATTGAATTTCAGGAAGGCTGTATTTTTTTATTTGCAGCACTGCCATGCGATAACAGTCATAAATGTTATAATACTTTTCGGAATCTCACATTTTAAATATATGTTTCAAATAACTGAACAATTTGCATTGAACTAAAAAACTCTATATTTATTTAAAGATGAGTTATTATTAACAATATTTTGTTCTTTCATTTTTGTTGTCAACGACTCGATGGGCTGTCACTCAGCTTTATTTTGGAATAGCATCAGTTTTTGGTTTGGTTTCGTTTGACGCTCTACTCACATTTTCTGCCCATTTTAGGGTAATTATACCTGGACCTCAATTGTGGCTCAAAGTGGATTGCGCACCACTCACAAACATCCATGACACCGCCAGGATTCGAACTTGGGCATCACTTTTTGAGTTCAATGCATACTTCCACATATCTACACGTATGCAAGAGGATGTGAAATGTTTTACATATTCTTTTAGTTAGGACTGCTTAGGTAATGTAAAAAAAAATACACTTTTTTGCCAGTTTCAGCCTGATTTTGACAAAAATACAATTCATATATTTAGCTTAATTTTCGTGTTTGTTAACGTTTTATAATCTAATTTAAACAGAAGATTATAAAACAATTTCAAAAAAATTTCCATACATTATTATTCAATTCTTTTCTTTTTCACTCTGAACGTGAACTATACTTAAAAATCTGAGTGTTTTTGTTCATGAGGCAGCAAATGCATGTTTGTTGAAGATCTTCAAAAATGCAAAATGAATCAATATTTTTAATTTGTTTTGATTGAATGTCTTTACTATTATTAAGCCAAAAGAAAGATTTTACTATCACCATGAATAAAATTAACCCTAATTTTCCTTACATTTTCAAAACACACAAAATTAAAATACAGTCCGCCTATTTTAAAAATTCAAAACTACTAGAAGCCTTAAACGAAGCAATCACTTTGAATTAATTTGATTGCTTCTCTTAGAAAGAAAAAAACGGGTGCCTTTTAAAGAATGAATATTTTATGACTCATTTACAAAATGTCTTGCCGTAGTTAAGGTGGCGCAAGTCGTCACTTTTCTGTATAACATAAAAAAAAACCCCTTTTTTTCCTTTTTGTTTTCTGTTTAAGTAAATCCTAAAAGGTATTTACTTTTCTCAAATTCTTTGGACATTGATTGTTTGATCTTTTTAATGATCTAAAGTATAATGAGAGCGACGTTAAATAAATTATTTTTTCGACGAAATTGGTTAAACATATATTCTAAAGCAGTTTTTCCTATATCATAAAAAGGCACTACACATATTCGTTTCATAAGCATTTTGAAGTAGATTTCTTTAACGCGTCATCGTTTAAAAATGTTTAAATTATTTTTCTACTTATTAAGGAAAGAAAAAAACCCCCTTATTAAAAATATCTTTAAACTTTTTTTCTCTCGTTTCGCTTAGCTTAAATTACAACTCATCTCAAAAAATTACTTCCAAAATATTACTAGACTTGGTTCGCCACAACATGACAAGCCACAAATGATGATTAATAACTGTAATTAAGAGATTAAAGACTATTTTTATTGCTACTATTTAGAATTTTAGGGAAAGAAAATCCTTTTTATTAATGGAAAAAACTAAAATTTAATCATCCTTGAAAGGACTATGCAATGTAATGGATTAGAATATCTTTACATTTCTTTTTCTTTTGGCTTACATTGCAGTTTTTAACATGTTTCCAATGGTTAGTTCGTCTTCTACAAACAGATTGTTTCATAGTATGTTACGTTTGTGAACGTCTGTCGGACATAAACCGAACATATCATATTCAAGTTTAATTAAAATTCATAACATAATACTGTACATATTAATACGATGTGCTTTCATAAATGAATTTTTGACAAAGTTTATGACACGAAAAAATCTATAAGTGTACAATAATGTAAATTAAATTAAACAAAAGGAAATAGTATCCAAAAAAATGTTGTAATTAATAATATTATTATATGGTATTACGTAAATTCAATATGCTGCAAATTCAGGGTAATTGAAAAAAGAAACACTCATCACAATGAGTTCAGATTTAAACTGAAGATACTTGCAGTAGCATCAAAAAAAAAGTTCCAAAGTATTAACAGGTGGCGTTGTAAGCGGTATAAAGAAAGTGAATTCGGTTGCCAATGATATTTTGAGTCAAAATTGCAACGTATACGGCATGAGTTGCACATTAAACCAACTGTAGAGTTCAATGTGCTAGATTGTTTCGATTTTTAACGGAAAAAATGACTTCCAAGTCATTCAACAGTGGAGACACTGTTAGTGGAAAGCCTACCCACCACGGCAAGTGTTACCAAATTGGATGGGAAAAATCGGTGGCGTCTTTTTAATGCCGTACCGTTTCTCCCTATTCAAGTATCTCCAGTTCAAATTCGAACTCGACGAGTGGTTCTTTTTTTGGGGGGCATTTTAAAAGTGGGAAAGTAGACTTTAATTATAATCACCCTGTGTAAATGTTTTTTCGTTTAAGGTATAATAAATTAGCAATAATAATTATTAAAACAAAATATTTTTCTTGTGTCTTAAATTCAGCTAATTAATAATTTGAGTTTTCTAGTAGGTTATTTTATTTCAAATAAGCAAAAAGTTGAAGGCAATCATTTAAATTTAAAATAATTTTTAAATGCATTCAACTTCCATTGTATTAGAAGACTAATAATTAAATTATAAATATGTTTGTGTCCAATTTCGTATATTATAGTTGACGGCATTCTGCAATAATTTTTTTCAACAGATTTTCTAATTCAAAAATTCTTCTTTTTTACGCAGTAATTTAAATCGATTTATCGTGATTTTCAAAGAATTTGGTTTCAAAAAACTTTCAGCTAAAGTAGTTTTCTTATTAGATGTTTAACAAAGAAAAGCACTCGTAGTACAAAATTTCCAGCTACTTCGAAAACAGCGTCGTTGTTTTTCATTTCATTAGCAAACAACTGGATTCAATGGACTCCGCTTTTCTCATTCATTTCACGATGTCAGATTGCATATCCAACAAAGTCAAAAGCAAAAAAAAAAAAAAAAAAAAAAAAAGAATATTAGCACTACAACAACCTGAACATATACCATTTAGGTAAATATTTAAGAAAAAAAAAAGGCATATTTAAATATTTGTAAAGGAGCTTTTCTAATCTTTCTACACATTCCAAACGAAACGCCGGCAGTTAAAGAAAAAAAAACACAGTGAGTAATGTTTAACGTTTTAACTGTGTCTTCTTTTAACCAATTTGTGAAGATGTAAAACATTTCTAATCTCAAGAATTCTTGGCGAGCTCTAGAAATTAATTAAACTTCGCATTCGTTGGAAGGAAAAAGACAATTTGCTTTCCTCCAGTAGCAAAAAAAAAAGTATCAAATAAATTAATTTTTCCAACTTCAAAACCCAGGCGCACAGGCAGTGCGCTAAAGAAATGTTTTTGTCTGGTCTAAATGAAGCTAGATTCATGGGAATTGTCACATGACCCAGTCTAGCGGTGATGTAGAGTGATGGGAAAAAGTGATCTATGGTAATACGTGCATATTAAAAAGATGCATGCTTCAAAAACATTTTCTTTTTCATTTTAATCTGGACATAAATGTGATTACGAAACCACAAAGGAAGCTCTCTTTGCAAGAATAATGATGGACCATGTTATTCATTAGAGTATTGGGTTTTTAAAACTTAATTAGCATTTTTTTTCATAATTCCATTATGCTATTTAGAAACAATATCAATGAAATGTGTACTTCCATTCAAAGTGTAATTTTTCAAACATTTGGAAATTTATTATCTTATTTCGTTCCTTTTACGAAATATGTTTGAAATATTTTATATTGAAAAAAGTATATGCACAAAATAATGAATACATTAAATAAAATTATTTAATTAATTTTTTACAGAATTCAAGTCAAGGCATATAAAATAATCTAACAGCAAATGCCAAGAAATTTGTCCATCTATTTAGTATCCATTTATTTAGTAATTATCATTTATTACCGTCTAGTTAGGTAATCCTTCTACACTTTTTTGAAATTTAATATATTTTATAAAAAGGAAATGTAGAATATATTTAAAAAAATTTATATATATTTATTACTTATATTATAATAGACATTTATATTATTTCTTACATATTAAGTGAAGTTGCTTATTTTTAAATGTCCTCTAATTCCAATAAAAGACATTTCATTCTTGAATAGAAGGTATGCAGCTGAGCAAACGATAACTAAGGTGCAACCATGATACTCCGCTATATTGCAACCATATCTATGTATTGCAACTCCTATGCCAAACACAACAAAAAGAACTTGACTCTTGCAACGCGAGCAGTTGGTGAGCATGAGGGCTGAGGTTCCATTCATTGGTGGCTTTGTTGTAGACAGTGTTTCAAAAAACGAGGAGACTTGAGGGCGTTTGTGATGTTCAGCACGTTGCCTCGTGAGTCAGATTACTTAGTGGGAAATTTCTTTTTCTTTTTCCTTTTCCTTTTCTTCCATATGACACACAAGTGTGTGGTATTTTAATCCTTCCGGAAATCACTGTCCTTCCTTAGCGTCACGGAGCCACGTCAGACTTCTTACCTACGAGTGTTCTATCAAAGCAGAAATTGCCCCCCCCTTTCCCTCCATTCTTAAGTAGACTACTCATGGAATGTCCGTTCCGCGCTGTAGATTACTAAGGATGAGTCACAACGCAACATAAAATTATTAAAAACTTTCAAATTTATTGATTTATCCTACACATCCTTGGCATAGAAATGGTAATTTTCAGTGTTTATAGTGTTTACTATTCTGGTTGGAATAAAAATAATAAAAATTTATTACGTAAATATGCATATTCGTAGGATTATATTTAATCATTTTTTATTTTCTTTTAAATAATGACTGATGTTTCAAATGCAACAATCGTTTGTATTATTTCTTGCATATTGATTGAATGTAGACTTTTTCTAGGAATAATTTTGACATTTTTCTTAAGCTGCATTGTTTAAAGTGCGCTGTGCGAGTGGCATTACAATTTACATTGCAATTGCAGGTTTTCAATTTACTGTAGGTTTATAAAAAGATGTATGAAAAAAGTCATTGAGATTCAGGAAGAATAAGCAGGGTTTAAGTAGGCTCAATAGGAAAGTGAAATTGCATTTGTAGAAATTTTTCAATATATTTAAATGAAATGCATAAAAAGATGTCTTCTTTCGCATTTAAACAAAAAAAATTCAAATAAAATTACATTTCTGCAGTAATTTTTCTTGATTATTTAGCAAACTCAAATCCAACACAAAAAAGAAAATAGCTGAATGATTAATAAAAGAAAATTCTTATTCCCATATTGTTTATTTTTTACAAATTAAAATATATATCATTTTCCTTGTTATTATTTTTTTTAAAGAAAGCTCTCCATGACTTAAAAACAAGCATAAGATTAGATCGCATCAACAAAAAAACTTCATTCTATTTATGCATGGAATTCAAAAAATTTCTTGCAAAACAAAAAAATATATTCCTCTTTCGTTATTTTTTTTTAATAAAATATCTTAAATATATAGAGGTGTTTCGAAAGAATTTCCAGAAGTTTCAATTAGGACACAAAAAAAAACTTTCTGAAAAAGAAAGAATCAGAATGAAGTGTACCGAAAACACAATAAACACGCTTCTTTATCATTTTTCATTAATAAATAAGAACAAATTGCTGTTCGGAAGCGACCTATTCTCTCTCTCGTAGAATATTAACTCAGTTGACGAAAAAAAAAAAAAAAAAAAAAGAATTATCTCATTTTCAAAATTTTTATTCCAAAGAATTAAAAAAAAAAGCTTCTTTTATTTATTTTTATTTATAAATCTATGAAGAATTCTAGAAGAATTTCTTTTTTCAAAGAAGAGAGGAAAAAGATTTGCTCAGCTGTAAGAAGCAGATTCATTATTTCAAATGCTTTCCAACCAAACGTTCTTCTTTTTTTCCAAAAGTTTCTTCTCTGTTTTTTTGCCGCTTATTTACTTCGACCAGAAGAAACGATTTGTCAACTGCAGACGTTAACAATGTGTTGGTAACACTCGCAATTTTTCAATTATTTGCTCTGTTTTCATCGTGTTGTTGGATGCAGTACTTTATTGTGGTTTGTGTTATTCGTTCGAATAAAACATATAACTTCGGATTAAAATGGCGGGACAAAGCTTCGAAAAGCACATAAAATGGATTGCACAGCAGTATATTTCGCAATAAAATATAATTGATAAATGCAACATTTCTTAGCAACATTCTAGAAGAGAGAAACGAAGAAGTTTTTGAATTTGCTAAGAATATGACTACAAATATAATTAAGAAATTTATGTTTGTATTATATATATATATAATGTTTGTCAATGGGCTTCATAGTCCATTTATTCATGTATTTCATAATAAACTTTTCTATGGGTGGTAAATGGACTACATTGATTCCTTGGGAATTTTCAAGCCTTTTTTCTACCTTGCATTTGAATTTCAAAAGAAATGTTAGACAAAATAATTAATACCAATTTGTGTTTCCATTTTCAGATTAAAATAAAGTAATGCACAAGTAAAAAAAGATTTATGTTTGCTATAGCTGTCATGCATTGATCCTCATCCACTTATGTATTTCCCGAACACATACCTATGGGAAAATAATTCAGCTCTATGTTTCCATGAAGACTTTAAAAGGTAACTGGCCCGCATTTGCAGTCCATACGGGTGAAAAACCCGGCCAACTCTCAATAGATATCCGATGAGAGGCGTTTAATCCCTCTGTATTAATTGCCATTGAATTTACATGTATAAGTCCCCAGTGTATGCAACAAATTATAGTAGTGTGGATGTCTTAAACCTGAGCACTCCTGTACATTATCTGGTCCATAAACTGTACCACGAGATGCGTTTTTCAATATATATCAGGGATCTCATGTAATATTATATTTCTGTAAGCCACGAACAATTCATAGATGGATATTACTTTCAGGATAGACATTTGGCGTGTGTGGTACCAGCACCACTTTATTGAGGGAAAACCCATGGAAACCTGAAAGAAACCCATATCCTATGTCACCCATGGCTGGCATCTTGAATGAAGGGCACTTAAATATACGGTAAAAATCACCATCAAAATTACAACCTGTCTGGAAAATATTGGATGCATTACAAAACTAAATTAATTTTATTAAATTTAGTTTGCAATCTGACGACACAAGTTCATAAATTTTGAATTTAAGATCCCTAAATTGCTCATAGTACATCAGACGAAAAATACAACATATTAACATTAGCATTTACAACTCATCACAAATTAATATATTTGGCACAAGAAAATAATTTCACTTCACTATCAACAAACATTCACCCTGTAACACTATCAAAATGCATAATCCATTGCTCAGAATTAATTCTATCACAAAACAGCAATACTTTTAATCATCAACAAGGAAGAGAACTTAAGAATGCTCTTTTAAAAAAATGGTGCCCCAGAAGCATTTCTTCTCCAATACTTTTTTGTAATCTCTTTTTTGTTACCTCTCAGTCCATTATTATTTAAAAAGTTTCAGATAGTTTACAATTCCTAAATCATGCACTGGGGATAATTTCTCTTAATTCCTTTCACATTCACATTTTTTCCATCCTCATAGTACATTCAATTTCATGCCGTGTAATATTTGAGAAATACATTGATATATTTATAAATGAAATTTTGAAGTCAATCCGATACATTGTATTGATTTGTAGGAACTACTGAAGTAGTGAATCACCATTTCTATTAATTCCACAACTCCGTCAAGTTCGTTTGGATGCACTACGAGCAATCAAACATTCTGACACAGAATATTATATTATTGCCCTTTGCAGTAGTTATATTGAAAGGTGGTAGAGCAGTTTGTTTTTATATTTTTACATATTTTTGTAATGTGTCTGATACATCTGGCGATTTCAGCTATACATTTATTTCTGAAAGCAATACAGTAATTATAAACTTATGTGTATAACTCCAGCAGAATCGAATTTGAGATCCTATCTTGACCAGTGTACCACTAGCCAGGCAATAATTAGAACCTGTGTATTGGCGTACTTTAGTGGTACTCATGTTTCACTTACGTATATCATGAGCAGTCCCCGATGGTGACACAAAAAGCCCATGAGTGTAAATTTTCCGCATTTTCTTGTCATATGGGAGAAAATCTGAAATACTCCAACGTGGCAACCTGATTACCGATGCCAGATATTTAATTATGCTGTCTTAATTGTCACAGCTTCGAGCATCCGCCGTTTTGTAAGAAAGGATTGCAACAGACTCAACCAACTGATTGGAACCTCAACCCTCTGTCACGCTAGCCACTGGCTCTCCTACTAATTACTTTGACCTTTGTGTCTTCATGTAATAAACGTCATTGCAGTCTACAGGTTAAAAAATTAAATGCATACACAAGCATAGCTAAGTTACCCTCACACTTCTTTCATTGAACATCGATGGTTGCGTGTTCTACTTGTGAGCACCACGAACTGTGTGTCTGTATTAATTCGAACTGTATTAAAATGTGTCTTTCAGGTATTTATATTATGTTGCATTCAAATGGTTAAATTGAAAACACATGTTATACATCGATAGTAAAAAAAAAACAAAAAAAATATAGATTAATCGTTTATGTATAAAATATATAATAACATGTGTAAAGATGTCGATAAAAAAATTCGTAAACACATATAAGAGTGAATTGTATATATAATAGCGAACCCAAAAGAAATAAAAACCAACATCCTGAAGATAGCATTATCAAAGAATACGTATCCTCAAGATATTATAACTAATGTTATTTCTGGATAAATGACTGGATCCGGGTCAAACACATACCTAGCGACATATTCTGATAGCACGGAGTTGATAAAATAACTTTCTGCTTAGTCGAGGTAGGGATTGAAGAAGTACAAGGTGACTGCGCAAGCCTTTTTAATAGGGAAAAACAAAGGGTCACGTGATTAAACCTCGTGACTGTTAGAAATAATAAGGCTATCAAGCGAGTGATTCGTTCCAAAAATCCGTGTATTTAGTTTTCCGTTTATTACCTGATTGGGAACTTTTGTGGTGAGCTATACAATTCGCGTAAAAGAAATAAAATCCTCATCTAATCCTGTGTGTGTGTGTCAGTATATGCATGCTATGTTATAATTCTATTAATGCATAAGAGTTTTAATAAACATTTTCCGACTCCTTCAACAAAGTCAACTAAAAGAAAAGAAATGCAATGAAATATGCATGCATTTGACTTTTCTGTTCATGTGTCTTATCAGTTCATGGGTTCAAAGATGCCTTATGAATTCCAGCCTTGGGATTATTATTTCAGATTGATAGTCCTTAGAACAGGGGTATTGGGTTTTTCAAGCGAAAAAGCCGTCAAGCGAAGTTGAACGGAAAATTTCTGTATCTATATCTGAGATATGCATCTATAGATTGGAAAGAATTTTTCAATATCTCCGAGAAGGTTCTCAGATGCTACTATCTCGACGCATTTTAAACAAATTATAAAATATTAAATAAATAAATATCAATCAATATCATATCAATTCAGGGTTTTTTAATTAATAGCCATGAAATTGTTTTAGCATCGTATTCGCTGAAGTAGAAGGTACATGTCCAGGCCTGTATGCGCACACCTGTGATTATTTAGTTGACTATGTGTCTTCCACGAGTGAACTTTGTATCATTATTCTTCCTCTTTATATTATTGTAAGCTTCTTAATTTATTAATGAAAGAGGTTTGGAGAGGTGTGTGTCTCAGTAACCAGTCACGCGTTGGAGCGGGAAGAGCCATTCCGTAACATTTATTCTCCGCTTCTCTCAGTATCCTAAGTTAAGCGTGGTCTTTTTCAATGTATAGCTTTATTAATTATTAGAAAATTTCTTGTAATGAGTTGGAGAGACGATGGTTTTGCAGGGATTATAGGTTCTAAAAAAAGAAAATTTCTTTCTTATAAGACTCTGACAGAGGATGAAGTTGCGAATGTGTTGGCTGAGCTTTCTAGCGAGTACCCTCTGTTTGCAGTGATTGTAGTTATGACAGCAATGAAGAATTCATTCCTGCCCAAGATGCCCCTGGCATTTCGTGTCACAGTAACCAACTTGTAATAAATCATTGATATTAAATATTTGCTAAAGTGTCATACAGAAATAAATCGGGTTTTTTTTCACTATTTTCATTATTTTGTATCATTTTTACACATCACACACCAGCGCGTAATGTGGCCTTCAGGAAATAGTTTTGCTTCTAATGCCTATCATGCGCATCCATGCAGTCAAATATTATATCAGAAAAGGCTTAAATATTACATAGTAAAGAAATATGGAATGAATGAAGGAAGGAATATGGAATAGATGAAGGAATATGCTGATCAATATTCAAAAAATGAAATAACAATTGGAAGTATGGGACACTGAGATCTGCGTGGCAACTACTCTATCAGCACGATACACACAATCATGTTTTTTTAAACAATTTTCAATACTATTCGTTGTAAAAAGAATGTCGCCTTCTGGGAAAACCCATTTCTACAGCGAGGAAATAACTATCTTCACTTGACAGACAGCCGAAAGTGCTTATAAACATGACGTCAATGGACATGGAATTCCTTACCAGAGAGATTGAAAAATTACCACCTCTATAGGATTGAAAGAGGAAGGAATATTCCGATCAGTATTCAAAAACGAAGCTGCGACTGGAATGTGTATAGCGGAGATATGTATGACAACTATCGATTAACTTCATACAGACCTAACAAGGAATAAAGAATACTATTGAATCGTCAAACTGAAATGTTGGCACTGCGTTAGTCCTAAAGTTGCAAGTAGTGGAGGAAAGGTGTGAATTTCTTTTACTATTATCGTACTTAACCCTGGATACACCATACTACACCACATCACTGTACCTAGAACTGAGTTGCCCCTTTACTATTTGGGAATGATGTGACTGAGAGAAGTCTGACTGGGCTCCATGAAGCTCTATGGTCATATAAATCCGATACCTACGGTTTAAAGTGGATTCCGAACCACTACAAACATCCATGGCACCGCCGGGATTCGAACCAGAAACCTGTGGTTCCGAGCGTTCTGGATATGGGGCTGGAAAAAATAAAATTAAAGATGTCTTTTCTAACATTGCTTATATTGAATTACGATGCTCACTGTGTGTGCGGTATATCACGCCCCATTGGTGCAAACTGATTAAAGCTTAATCTGTTGCATATCTCTCATTTCATTGAAAATAATCATGTGTAATGTGTAATATAATATATAAAATAACAATAAACGTATCGGCAATGTATTTAAGATGTTTTGCTTGGTAGGTAGAGTGCCTAGTGATATTTCTCCGTGTTTTCACCCCCATGTCAGGTATATACGTGGATTTAACCCCTAAATGTCCTCTTGGAAGGCAATAACATCCCTTCATCGTTCGGTGGAATACGAATCCCACTAAGGTTCAACGGAAAAAACCCGCACATGTAATAAAAAAATAATTTTTAAATTCAGCATTGATTTAATTTTCAGTTCAACCATTTATAAATTTATATAAATGTATGGATTTTTTAAAAATAAACCCTTATTATACATGGTTACAATGCAAACAGTTTTTAAATAAACAATTAATTGAAATATTATAAAACTAATGTTATAAAATTAATGCCACCTTTTACCTCACTAAACAATTAACTTGAACTAGAAAAATTCATATAAATTTTCTCTTACATTTCTTGTCCAAGGAATGGTTGAGGAGATATCCGAAAGGTCGAGATGCAGTCAATCAATTCAAATATTTCAACACTCTTCTTTAATTTTATTTCACAATACAGATACATATTAGTATATAACATTAAAGATACAGATACATACACCCCGTCTACACCAGGCAAATAACAACAATCAAGTGTGGGGGAAAAGTTCGTAGACGAAATACGGTTACAGTTTCTAAAGAGTTCTAGATGGAAGATATTTTGGGATACCACCAAAAGGTTCAATTAAATTTAGCGCCCCTTTTTACTATGCTAGACTTGTGGCCAAGCGGCAACGTGGGCAGGAGGGCCGAGGCTCGAATCCACAGTTACTGCTTCCAGAAACGAGGAGCCAGCACCATTGGGGCCATTGAGGCAGAAATAAAAATGGAAAAAAAAAAAAAAAAAAAAAAAAAATGGAGGGCAGTTACCTCTAAAAGTTTTCCCAAACACACATATCCTCTGGGATGGTTGATGGCCGAGTGGTTAGCGCTTTGGCGCTGGGTACTACAGGTTTCGGGTTTGAATCTCGGCAGTGCCATGGATGTTTGTGGTGGTTAGGAATCTATTTTAAGCCATGGGTCCCAGTCTCATATGACCTGTATAGTGTCCCAGAGCCCAATCAGACTTCTCACCCACATTATTCCCAAACTGTAAAAAAGGCAACTCAGCTCTAGGCACAGTGGGGTGGGGTGGTGTAATAGTAGATACAGTCCTCCACTTATCACCCTTCTTTGGGCGGTTCGTTGGATACGTAAGGGTCACATGAGGCCTACCGATGTTCATCGATAAACACCTTTACTTTGTATTTTAACCTGCATTAAACGTATTTCATTTATATTTATCATCATCATAAGTGGTGCAACAGCCCCCAGTTTGGTGGGCCAAGACCGTTTTCCTACTTTGGCAGATTTTTGGACTTGTGGCTCCGTGGAGTGTCAGAGTAATTCACAAAAATATTATCCATGATTAATTCAGTCCCGATTGTAAAAAGTTATAGTCAAATTTATTTCAGATGTTATTTTTGAAAAATTTATTTGAGATGTTGTTTTTGAAAATGAAAAATTCAAATAATTATCTTTAAAATACATTCAATATGCAGATTCTTTTTCAACGCGTTTAAAACTGAATTCCGGAATATAGCTATCACCGTTTTAAATAATTGAATTACATATCGCATTCATGAAAGGGGTGAAATAAATCTTCTGAAAGGGTCAAAGGGGGTGAGAAGGTAGGTTTAAAGGAGTTTCTGAAAGGGGTTTTTAAAAAATCCAACTTAATTCCAATTATTTACATTTCTTTAAACATATTTTTAAAATATATTTTATTAAAGTTAAAATTAATTAATGAAATCGAATGTTTTTGTTCTTAGCAAAACGTGGTGGTGAAATTCATTTTAATTAACAAATTTATTTCAATAATAGCCAGATAATCATAACAAGCGTTAAAATATTATTTCGATTCATTTCATTCAAATTGCGATAACAAATCAACAAATCATGACAAACTTTAAATACACAGATTTCATTTAGAAATCTTGAAAAATAAAAAAAAATTTAATTCAATTCAATAATGCGGAAACTGAAATAAAATAAAGATAAAAAACATTTTTAATCTTTCCCAAAAAACTTGCGGAAGGAAATTATCAAATTAATGAACTCCCAAGTTAATTAATTATTTTCGAGTTTTCGTTTTTAAGAAAGAAGAAAATTCTTTTACTTTTTTATTTTTCCGCTAAAAACTTTGTGAACGATTTTAATTGAAGTTGTGAAAAGAGTTCTCGAAACTCACCTCAACTTTAATCCATAATTTTTTTTTTCTCTCACTCCTTCCTTCAAATTCTTCTTTTTCCCTTCTTCTTCCTATCTTTGGAAAGCCTTCATTTTTACAGAGGCTGGCCATTTTTTCACGTTAGAAGGAGATTTTTATTACTTATTTACCAATAAATAAACTCCCGGAAACATTGCCCAGAAAACTTTCGATTCCTTTTTTTAACCAAAACTGCATGCAGTCTAAAAGAGAAAGAAAAGACAGATAAGAGTTTCTTTCATAATTGATGTTGATTAGAGCCCGTCAAAAAAAAAAAAAAAAATCAAAAATGAAAATTTTAAAAAAAAAAACACATCTCGGGTAATTAAGTTTGGGTAATCTTCCTGTCTCTGCCGGTCTGAAGTAATCGATGCGCGTGATTTTGATTGCTTTGAGTTTTGTGAGTGGATAAAGAGTTCCTTTTCTTCATCATTTTGCCAATCAGCGACATTTTTATTAAAATAATGAAAGAAAATTCGAAAATAAACGTTGAATATGATTTATATATGAAACTTATTCTCGTGATAAGTTTTTTAAAAAACGAAAAAAACAACAACATTGGACTGGATTTTTCGAGAATAAATTATATTTGATTAATTACTTTCATGCTCAATTTTTATGAAGGACAAAGAACATAATTTTGAATTGTAAACGAATAAAAAATTATGATACCTCTTTTTTTTTTTTTATTGATTTTAAGAATTCTTTTCCATAGGTTGAAGTTTTGTAATCTACCAAATTCAATTAAGCCCACAAATGTTTCCATAGGTTAATATTTATTCAAAACCGCAAACAAAATAAAATATTTTTATTTGAGGATTGAAAATTTTTTTTTTTTGAATGACAGAATTTTTTCAATAAAAAATGGTGAATTTGGAGTTTTGTAATCTTCAAATATAATACTTTCTTAAATGTCTGCAAGGTTAATATTTGTTCCATCATGACCCCTAAAAAATTCATCAAATAAAAAAATTTTTACCACTACACAGAAATTCTGTTAATGTGTCTGTTGATGGAATGCATACATATAACAAACATACTCAGCAAAGTAATCACAAAAACAAACGAAAAGACAGATAAATGAAAATGATTGCAAAGGTTATGCAGTATATATTTAAGTTTTGTTTTGCTTTTTATTTAATTTCACTTCTATTGTATACATCTCTATATGCGCATCATTATTTGAACAGAGGTGCATCAAGACGATGTACAATTTTCTAAATGTTCTCTGTAGCATATCATCATTTTGTGGGCGATGTCATCAGTGATCTTCTGTTTTGATGAGTCATATCTTATACAATATTTTAACATAATCCCATATAAGCCGCAAAGAAAATGATATCTGTGCACGAAAAATCCAGTGTTAATTGCTATCTACCAGCTCACTCGATGCTCTTGTTTGTTCAGTAATAAATCAATAGGTAAATCAGTTAATAAATCGTCTTTGGAGTTCAGGAGAAATGGTCAGTTTCCGAGACTCTCACCCGTGAGGATGTATAGCGCAACCTGCGCTCTAACTGAAAACGTTTAGTTTATAGTCTCTCATTCCGAGAGGAATATATTTAGCGCATCCTGTGCGTAAAAGGGGAGTATCGGGGTTTCGGCTTAAATGGAATCCTTCCACGAACCTATATGCTTCAAATGTGTTAAATATTCTATGCCTCTAAATGAATGTGTGTGGTGCTGGTGCGTGTGTCATACACCTTTGAGTTCTCCAACTTGAGCCTCAGTATCTCAACCCCAACTACACCAGTTACAATCGGGTTGGCCAGTATCGTTTGTCCTCACTACACTATCCATTTTTTACTAGTAAGAAAATTGGCTAAATTATTTTTGTTTCCATTGAAAAATTTTTTTAACACAATTTGACAGAAACGTGATTTTTTTTTTTTTTTTGGATTAAAGATTTCTGCATATATTTTTGTAACTAAATAATTAAGAAAAATATTAAACTGGCCAAAAAAATGATGCCATAGAAATCCAAATATATCAGGGCAAATTTCGTTATTTTGCAGCTCTTTATACTTCAACACAAAGACAATTTTTTGGCAGAATTATTATGCGAAATTCTTTAATATCAAATCCTTAGCCGCTAATTTTCCGACTAAGGCACATCGCCGCTCGTATCAAACACTTTGTTTGCAACAAAAGGCATTCCTAATGGGCAGGTGAGAGCAAAAACGAGAAGTAATTGATGCGTCTTCAAACGGAATGATGCGTTTTCATATTTTAAAGACTAATTAGTTTCGAATGGCGACATCAGTTCATCTGATTGCGGGTGTTTCTTTGACCAGAATACCATTAGCACATTTCTTAATGACGGAGTTGTTTTTAACCCGGGCGACGAGTGCGTAACTACGGCGCATAAAACTGCCGCATTGATATTGCAATTCTTAAATTTGTTGCCATTTAGCTTGTTTGTTTCTTGTTGTTTTTTCCCCGTTCTTTGGTCCTTGCTCGAGAGATAAGAAACGATGGCTCTTTAGCGAAGATGAAATGGAGGGTACGACTCCGGTATTTAATGCTCGTTGTTATTCTTCTTCTTTTTATTTTCGCAAGTAAGATGTTTATTTGTAATACACATAAACCCATCGTATTCTTGACACTATTTATTTCGAAAGATCAGCACGAAAATCCATTGAAACTGAAATTTTTTTTATTCAAAAGTATGGGTGACCATTAACTATTCTGCAAAATGGCACAACGCTATTATTTACTATACAGGCATTCAGTTATGAAAATGAATCTAAGAAGTTATTGCCATAAAATTATAATTCATTACTGTATTCTCATTTCTTCGCCTAAAACGGTATTCTTTTCTTTTTAAGTAATTAAATTCACTCTTTCCTACTTCATTTCACCTCCATTTTATTATAGATGTTCACGAAAAAATATTTTGTGTATCTGAATGATGTTTCATCTACGCTTAATTTAGTTTTATGATATAAAACCAGATATATGTTGTAGTCCGGTTTCAGTAACATTTATATATTTTGGTTTTATACCTTTATTGAACCTGAATTTTCTTTTTAATATATTGTTAACCTAATCACATTCATTACTCTTCACTTTAACTATTTCAGTCCAATACAGATGTTCACGAAAAAGATTGTGTATCTAGCTGATTTTTCATCTACGCTTAATTTATTATGATAAATTTAATATAATGTAATTTTGATTAACTTTTAAGAACAAAATAGCTTTTTTAAAGTCAATTCCTACTTAAGTTGAAATTTTCCTCCTACATGGCGCCATCTATTGGCAGTAGATACTTAAACTAAAAAAAAAAAAAAAATCTAAAATTAAAATTAATTAATGAATGAATAAATTTGAAAACTGTATCAACATCCAGTGTCATCCACTACAAGTTTTCAAAAATGTATTTGAACTTGAGTGATGAATAAAAAAGTACTTCATGAACGATTGAAAATTTGAACAAGATATATATAGGAGAGTGTGGATAGGAATTGAAAATATCAAAAATTATTTGATATATTGAACCTGAATACCAGAATTTTGTACAATATATACCTAAATTAACTAATATTAATTACATTAATTAAATAAACTGAAGCATTTTACCATTCAAGAAAATAGAAATCCTTAAATAAGCCTTTTAAAAAACCTAACAGGATTTGGCGGCATCTTACTGTAATTCACATTTATCATTTAACTGCTTGAATATTTGTTTGGCGCAAATGGCTAAAATGGGTCCTTGTGCAACTAAAGCTCACCAACTAACTAATAGTGCGAAAATTGGCAGCGGACAAGTCGAACGTATTCAAACGGAGAGGTTTTATAGGAGAGAAAAATATTTTCAGAAGCAGGTTAATTATAACATTAATAATTTTAGATTTTAATAATTAAAATTTTACAATACATAATACTAAAAAAATAGATGAAAACCAATTTCACAGTAAAAATTTATTTAAAAAAAAAAATATATATATATATATACATATATATTGAGTCGCGTATATGAGTCTGGCAACCCTAACAAGTAATATATTCGTTCCTTTAAACCGGATGTTTAACTTTCGGTGGTTGAACTATGAGCATCTTAATATTATCCATAAGCGTAGTCAGTTAACTAAGCACCACTTGGCTACCAGATGCGGCGCCAAACAATGAAAAATAGGGTTTAGTCTAATTAAAAATACTCTTGCAAGAATTTTTTCACGATTTTCCTCGCCAAATAAATAATAGATCGAAATATTGAAATGGACTTTGAAATGCTATTGCTTTTAAGTTATATTGGAACATTCACACATACTTATATCCCTTTTTGTCCATATTGATAATTATTATCATGTGTTGCTTCTTAGTCATGCAGTTTTATTACATAAGATATATTTTTAATCACATTGTTTTTCACCATCATTACTTTTTTTTTAACTTGTAGAGAACTGTGCCATCTTTTTTAAGGGATTATGGTAAACATTCCGCTCACTTCGTAAATCTGGCAACACGTACTTGCAGCGCATCAGTAGTTGCCTCTTTATACTGACTGAACTTCCTCAGTAGTGGCCGAGAACTGTCCTTGTAAGTTTGAATGTCACAGCTTTCGTTTTATTTTGCAATTAACGTTTGATTTTTGTCAATATGTAACTTAAACTTCAATAAACAATTGTTATATAACTTGAGTCCGTCCTATTTAACTACATTTCCCCTACTTTCACGCCAAGGGGAGAAATAGAGAATTAACATTATTATGTTAATATCAAAAAATTACATTTCAAATAAGATTTTTATGCTTTGATTTTATATACACTTAATGCATTTATACATGAAATTGTGGCCTGATGGTCAAGTGACTAGCGCTCGGTGCCGCAAATTTCGTGTTCGAATCCTGGCGCTGCCATGGATGTTCAAATCCCCTTTAAAATGTAGGTCTTAATCTAATATGACTGTTGGGCGTAAGGCTGACAACCCTACCCCTTAAAAAACACATCTCCGGTCTCGAAATCCACTATTAGGCAGCTTGCCTTGGCCCACCAGGGGGCAGTTGCGCTAATGATGATGCATGTAATTAAATTCAATTTTTTTAATACGTGTTGAAGTTTAAACGCTCAAATTCTTTATTTTTAAAAAATTTAGAAGTAAAATATAATTAGTAGTTATTTAATTTCTTATGATTTTTTGTAGACGTTTATTAATACGAATTTTTTACTTAAATGCCAATCAGTGTGATTAAATGCTTCACATATTACTTTAACACATTCATTCAGTTAAAAAGTAATATTTTTGTATACTCATAGCATACTTTCTTTAAAAAACAATATTTAATGTATACATATTTAATCTATGATCAGTTTTCAAATTCTTTTTTATTAGTCAGTTGCAAAATTGGGAACATCTGTTATATACAAGGGAAATTAAACTTTTTAAATTATCTAGCTAATCTTATTTTGATAAGATGTTTTTCCATTTTTGTGAAATGATTGAATTCGATTGCATAGTATAAAGAAATTCATCTGCTCTGCGGAATATCATTGATATTACTTCCAAAAGCAATAACAATTGAAAAATGTTACTTTCAATTCGAATGCCGAAATGAATAAGGCAGAATTTAATTTATATTCAAAACAATTTCTTAGCCAAGATTAGATGCAAGCCACAAACTCTGTCAGAAAATAATCACGCTTTTAAAATTAATCCTTCAACATTCTAAAACATTCCAAGAAACCCAGTTCTAATAAGACATCCTTAATCCTAATATGTATTTTTTTGAATGACTTTTTATTATTATATGACAAAAACATTTTAATATATAGGTTTAATTTATTTCATAGCAACCCGTTCTTATAGAGAGAAAAAAGAGCAAAACATTTTTCCACTTATCTTTTAAGAGAAAAGAATTGCAAAACTAAGTTAATCTCGCGATTGCTGGAAGAAGTTCTGCAGATGGCATTACTCTATTATTCTGAATAAACACAGCGATTTCCGAGTTTACCAGTGAGGGCATACCAAAAATAATCTTTCCCATTACTTACACGCTCCAGGCAAGAATGCCACTCCAGAAACTTTTGCTTAAAACGAATCTTTTAAATCGCCCGTGCACTTTTCTTGACTTTTTTTTGCTACGGCGTGAAATATATCTTGAATGCCCGAATTCCTTTTCTGGACTTCGAGGCAGAAGGCGAGTTAGCTTGGCCATAAAACTTTCACTTTTCCTCTCTAATTAAAAAGAATTACAGATTTCTCTCGCCAACGTTGCATCGCCGGTAAAATAGTGCGTTCCGTGAGTTAATGAGAACATTATGTGTTACGCGGGTACAAATAACTGGTGTCAGTTGGAGTAATTGCCCGTCTACTGTTGCGAGAGTGGGGGGGATGTTTAGTTGTGTCTTTTAATTACCACGGTTTTCTGGACGAAAAAGAGTTTAGAGTGGGGGAAAGGAGGGCACTAGCCAAGCGTTGGTGCTTGAAGTGAACTTGAGGAATGAGACGGAAGTGCTTGTAATAAGTCTTGGAGACTTCAAGGGTTGCATTAAATCGTGTCCTATAATATTAAAGATGGGTCAGATGGCTTGCGATTTTATTAACCTCAAGATTAGACTGTTAAAATTCAGCAAGAACTAAGGCAAAAAACCCAACATAAAAAATAGTATATTAAAATTATTACATTTTATATTTGATTACTTTTAAAACTGTTGAACTGTTTGATATTTTCTTTGTTTTAGAAGCCTCAAAATTATTTCAGGCTTACTGGAATGATTGTGATTGGATATCATGGATTTACTTCAATTTTTGTAATAATATATACAGTAACTAGAGTTTTGGACATGGAACTTTTTTTCGTTCAATTCTAGTCCATCCTTAAATTGTGCTTCAGAGAACAAGGAACAGTTGGTTCCAAGCTTGTCAAGAGGTGGTTTTGGCACATCAGCTGCCACCCTTGAGAATGTCTGTTGTAAATTGTGCAGAAAAAAAGGTGGATGCATACTAGCAGTTCTCTCCAAATTAGCTTAGTATAGTTTAAGATCGATTTTTCTGCATCACTGCCATACAAGCAAATGCGCAACTGATACCTGTAAATATCCGCTAAGATTACAATACTCTTCCTTTAATGTCTATCTTTGGAATGTTAGTGAAACACATTACTGGAACACGAAGGCCACCAATGTAAAAGCCCGCCCGAAAAATAAAAATTTCTTAAAAGCTTTGAAATTTAAAAAATTGGGAATTGAAAAAAATTAAAAAAATAAGAAATTAGTGAGCAATATCTATAAAAAATTTTCTTCATAAATTAATGGCGTAACAATTGGCAAATTTCATCTTTTGCAGTTTAAAAAAATTAAAAATAATAATAATCATAAATAAATAAAATAAAAATCAATTAAAAAAATTCAATAATCTAAATTCTGATAAAATCAAAATCATTGTTTCCCAAAATAAATTATATCTTTTAAAACGGGCTATCCATAAAAATTAAGGGCAGCTGTAAAGATTCATTTAATTTGATACCAAAAATCAAAATAAAGCTTAAAGACCATAAAAAATTGAAACAAAGGATTACTTTTAGAACCAAATACTAAAATTAGTTACGAAAAGGTTAGGTTGTCATTAACGTTTAACTAAGGTCATTTTATATTGATGTAATTTACTTGAAAACAAGAAGCATTGCTTAAATATATATGAAAAAGATAGGAATATCAAAAAATCCACTCTAAGCTATTTGCTTTTCTTTTCATTTAATGCTCTTAGTAATTTTAAATTATGTCTCTATATATTAAAAATAAGGATTTCTTTTGAATAACAATCCTATTAAAATCAAAACACTTTTTTCGATAAATAACAAATATAATAAAACCTTTTTTTTATTCTCAAATTAAAAAAATTATCACTTCCCCATTCATCATTTATTGAAAAATGATGAACCAAATGAATTTCTCTTAACTCTTAGTGATCAGAATTCAGAACCAAACTTTGGATAAATTTTTATTTTGGTTTATCTAAAAGCCTTGCTGCTGGTGTTGTCTTATCCGGAACTCTCAAGTGAATGCAAAGGTGATAAATTTTAGTAAAATATCAAACACTGAAGGAGATATACAATCACTACTGCAGTTTTCCAAAACAAAATGGCGTGTATTCATCGCTATCGCTTTCTGTGCCATTTTGCAGTCAAACTGATAAAATGGCTGCCTTGATTAGCGAACAGAAACACTTTCCTCTCGAATGAAAGACTCGGGTAAAACTGCATCTAAACTTTCCGTCATACCTGTGCATTTTCCAAGCAGAGATACCAATGAAACGGAAGCAAACGACAACTGCCAACCAATTAAAACACTTGAGATAAGCCATCCGCTCGCCCAATGGGCTGGCTGCCTGCATAAAGAAGTGGTGAATCGGAGCGCTTCTTCGATAGAACGAAGCTATTATGGATCTTTAATGAATGCAGATGTGTCGTTTAGATTACTTTTGCACTCATTACCGATACTCGCTGCCTGATTTATGTGGGTTTGAGAGGTGGGTGGTTTAAGGGGGTTGAAGAATCTTGATTACGTTGGGTGCCTTCGTCAGAACTCATTTCTCGGTTCTATTCCGTGGGGATGGAATGTTTCGGAGAGCACCCTCCCTTTCTCTATTCGTTTATATTTCTGTTCTTATCAGATTTTGCTGTGAAAATTCCTTGAAAGTGAGAAGATAAAATTTTCAACCAATTCGAAAAGTGGGGGAAAAATTGAAATAAGCATCAAATGAGAGCTCGCTAAAAGTTTTATCGCTGCTGAATACGTCTTTCGTATCTGAAACATTCTTCTTTCTTTTATTAAAATTAAAAAAAAT
The DNA here is from genome assembly GCA_021605075.1 of Caerostris darwini. Lineage (NCBI taxonomy): Eukaryota > Metazoa > Arthropoda > Arachnida > Araneae > Araneidae > Caerostris > Caerostris darwini. The sequence goes on from BPLQ01000305.1 coordinate 22,958, forward strand.
TGTCTTTATAGATATATGTGAAGGATATGTTCGGATTTTTTTAAAAGCATAACATTTCCTTTTCAATTCAAATGTAAAAGAAATAAGATCATTAGATTCTTAAATTCCTAAATAAAGTGCTCATAAGTTATCAATTGGCGAAGTAAGGTTGAAAATGGAAAAAACTTTGTGGAACTCCTCGCCAAGAAATTTGCGGAATCACGCAGCTCACCCATGATTTTCAGATTTACATTTTTACTTTTTCTGGATCAATATTTAAAATTTCTTCACTAGTTTTGATTTCGTTAGCCCATTTCAAAATATAATTCCCATTTCCCAATAGTGAGCATAAGACGCAGACGCAGACGCAGCTACAGCCTTTTACAAAAGTACCAAAGGTGGCGTTGATGCATTATATGAAAAATGCTCTGCATTATGTGAATTCATGCAACAGGAGGACAACGTTGTTGGTTGGCTATGTCTCTTTTCTACACGTTAGAAGGAAGGTATGATCACAATAAAAGCATATATTTCGCTTCAAGTCTATTCCCAAAACCCTGTTGTGACCAGGTTGGTGGTTTTTGAAAACATTAGCCACCATTAACAAACCTACCATTACTACATACGTTAAAAAACTAAGAATAAATCGCGAATTGACCCTGAAAATAAAATTGATTTTAGATAAAAGAAGCGGAGTCTCAGAACGTGGAACAGTGCGCAGTAGAAACAAAATTAAAATCAAGGAAGGCACGTTGTTTGCGCCACACAGGCAAGAAAAGAAAGAAAGCATGTTCATGTTTATTTTGCCATAAATATAGTTTGTTTGGAGTGCATGCAAAATTACGCAATGAATGTTCTGAGAAAGATGAGGACTAAATGGTTTATTATTGTTTTTATAAAATTTACTGCAGCATGTGGTTTTCATCGAAAAATCTATGGCTCTGACAAAAGTTTTTCTCTTTAAAATCTAAAAACAGATTTTTCTCTGACAGTTAAAAGTTCAAAGCACTAAATGAAATAACAGAATTTTATTTTAATTAGAAGATTTTTAAACATGTGTGATCACTGAGACCATCCTACTTTTTCACCCCTTTGTTACAGGTTAAATTACTTTTAAATAATTCATTTCGTAAATAAAGAGTTTATGCCAGGTATTAATTTAAATTTTAATTAGGAAGTTGATGACTTCAAGTGATTGCTTTATAACACGAAGAGTATCTCATAAATGAATAATAAGCCAGCTTAATAAAATGCCGAATGTTAAAACAGTTTTAAAATTTCATAAATTAACTTTTTTTTCTCTTTTTTTAATTTGCCTATCGCATAAATTAAAACAATTTATCGTTTGTTTACCCCTCTTCGGAACATTTTCTCACTAGACGAAGGAGTGCACAAGTTAGTTATGAACCTCGCAACAAGCTGCCCTTTCAAGATGATGCATAAAGCAATGTCCCTCGAAGCTTTCTTAAAGCAAACAATCCCTTAGTCACTAAATGTTTGACTTCAGCGCATTCTCATTTAAACCTTATTCATAGGGCAAATGTAAGAACGCATATTTCACCAGATATAAATTTTCCTCTTATTATGTGTAGATTTAATGATTGCACAACATAAATCAATTTAATCATTAATCCTAATTAATCACCTATTAATTCTGGTGTAAAAGAAAAGAAGGGATAAAAACATAAAAATGGAATCAAATTCATTCCCAGTTGGAAAACTTATAGACACTTAGAATATTTCTCTTCTTGCACAATGATCAATCTGTTTTAGTTTTGCTGTATGTACACGACATGAAATATCTATTTTATTAATATTTATAAAAGAATTAATAAGCAAACTGTACATAACTTTTTGTTAGGATTTCAATATCTCACGTTCCAACATTGTCTACTGTAGAATAGCGTTATGGGAAATTATGATGTGAAAATTTAAAATGACGAATGCACAAACGAATTTGCAGATTGTTGACATGAAGACGAAATAAGCAAAGCAGAAAATTTCCATTACAATGGTATGTAGCGTATCTAATTGAAAGCATATTTTAATTATTAAATCTTATAAGATAAGCTACCGACGCGGAGTAACACTACTCCGCTAAACGCTCTACTATCCTGTAAGATAGGGACCTACGGTTTAAAGTGGATTCCTAACCACTACAAACACCCATGGCAACGCCGGGGCTCGAACCCGACACCTGTGGTACCGAGCGCTAGAGGGCTAGCCACTCGGCCATTCAGGAAGTTACATCAATGTGTTTGATTGTAAACTTTGCTATTAGATTTTGAGGGAAACAAACAGCAGAATAGTTATCACAGCAATGCAAGGGTATGATGCAGTTAAGAATCAAATTTAGTTTACTTATGACTCTGAAAAACCAGATAGATTATCTTAAACACTCACATAGAGCTACAAATTTCTACATGCTTAGCAGTTCTATTGGCGGTTGAAAAAAAATAAACCTCACACATAAGTTTCAAAAATTTCAATTTTATATTAAGATAACTAAAAATTGTACTAATTATCTTAATTAATTATATTAATCAAGAATAAATAAGAATGAACTTAAGTGCATTAATAAAAGAACTGAATTGGAAAACCCTTTAAGTTAATTAAACGATTTATTAAAAAAAAATTAACTTTACGCAATTTTAAAGCTTTGTAACATTTTTATGAAACTCGAAACAAAGTAAGAAGAAAAATGGGGCTCTCATTGAAATAGAATTTCAGCGGTGAACTTGTGGAACAACGAAATTCTGACAAACGGGGAAGCTTAGTTGGAAGAGCATTATATATTGTTGACACTGAAAAACGCGAACCGAAATTCATGATGTCAGTCGCGTGCATGAACACCAAGTACTTGGCTCTAAATTCAATAACATTACTCGCTTGCTTTTTTTTACTATCACGTCAGTCACGGAATTCATTTAGACTGGAGATATTTTCCTTTGAGAAAAGAACAAAAATTGAATTTCTCTTTAATAAATACCAAACAATCTTTCTTCCGAAATTGAGAACTTTATTGTTATTCTTTCTATCTTGAATGGCAGTTTCATTTCGATCCAAGAAATTTGAATAGCTATACATATAAGGAAAGCTTCAATAAAAGAAAATTATTTTTATTATTATGTTATTATTATTGTTTTATTGCTAAACAATAATAATAACATAATAATAAAAATAATTTTCAGTATTTGGTACTTATATATTTGTTTTTAAAAAAAATTGTAGGAAAAAAAAAATAATCTTTTAATATTTGTTTTATTTATTTTTTTTTATAATTTTAAAGTACAGTTAGTCAATCAATTCCTAAAAATGAATATTACAGATAAACGTGAAATAAATATTGCATATTTAAAGTTTAAATATCAAAAAAAAATAAACAAATACAAACAAACCATACAAATTTACGCTAAATAAGAAAAATTTAAATTGAATATATATCACAATTAATAGCTGTTTGATTTTTATGGGCACATTTTAATCAATTTCTTTTTGATTTTAAGCATGATTATGTAAAATTGTTTCTTTATAAGACTACATAAAGTTTTGCGTCCAGGAGTTTTCAACGTAAATAAAAATGGTAGAGGCATGGAATATCTTTGTTCGACAACATTCGGGTCTCGAACTGAAATCATGAACCCAACGGCTATCCATCAGATGACTCTAGTGAAATAATTGAGACATCAAATTTATTATTAAAAAATTATAAATTTCGCTGGTTCAACTTGGCAAATAGTACGATGGGCTTTCAAACTATAGGGGTTCAGTTCGAAATCCAAAAGCGAACAGATATTTCCCTTGTTAATGCCTGGAATTGGACCGAAAATCCATAAGAAAATATGTCGAAATGTAAGAAAACATGGTTGCCAATTTCCTTCATCTGGGGAAATTGGCATCCTCCAAAATTGTGGCGACAAAATCAAATTAAAGTGTAGCAAGCCTTCCGTTGTACACACTTGGTAAAGTTGAATTTGCTGTATCTCTCCTTTTTAATGCCGAATTGGCTTAATATCAATGTAACAAATTTTCTTCAAGAAACTAAATGGGCACTCTGCAATCTAATATATATCTTAAAAATTTAAGCTTTATCAACCTTTCATTATTTTATCTAATTCATTGAAAACAGAGGAGATGTTTTTTTTTTGAGGGTAGGAATTATAAAGTTCCTGTTTTATGTTTGCTATTTTTTAGCAGTGGCTACTTATATGAAGTAGAATGATTCAATTAATGCTATACAAATTCAGAAAAATATCTAAATGTTTACTATCATTCCATTCAAATTCTTTATTTAAAATACGTTCCTGTAGATTTAATTTGGAATTTTAAATTAAATCTAATACAAATACTCAGTAATCTAACTTAGCAGATACTTTCGAAAATTACATTTGGGTATTTGTTATTTCTGTACCGATATTGCTTTGTCTGAATAAACCAATCTCGATATATCTTTGAAGATATTTAAAGAGAAGGAAATTATAGTAGGCTTTGAAAAAATTCATTCTTTCATGTTTTCTCATATTAAATAATTTTAAAAATTTTGAATTTATCAAATGAGATTTCGTAGAAAACACATTTTCTGTTTTTAAGTACTATTTTGAAATGTTTGTCCGCTGGAACATTGCGACTGCAATTCCGAGCATGCGCACTATCTTCATCTATCGGCTATCCACAGATGCTATTTCAGAAGGGTTTTCTGGCATCAACATTTATTTTAAGCACATTAAAAATGCCTCAAGCGAGTGAAAATCTTAACAGTTTAAAACAGGGGCTCTCATTCGCTTCGCAAATGAAGAAAAACGTGAAATTTGACGAAATTAAGCAGATTAATGCAGTTTATGGTTCTGTTAGTCGCTCTACGGTCATTATGTGCACACTTTGCGCTAATGAGACCGGGACTTACAGGTTAAAGTGGATTTCGAACCACCAGCAAACATCCATGCCAACGCCAGGATTCAAACCTAATGCCAGTGGTACCAACGGCCAGAGCGCTAGCCAATTGGCCATCAGGCCGCTGCAGTTTATTGAAAGACCGCTTTGAGTTATAGAATGGTATAGAGAATTTCCAATGTCCTCACTAACAGTGATGAACATAGGTCACTAACACAGGGATAAAAAAAAAAGAAAAGTCCACATAATGGTAGCATTCAACTTTAGCCAAGATAGTGAAATTTAAGTAAACAATTTCAACGGGAAAGGCCCTTGTTCATTGTATTTTGTTAGATAAGTAAGACGTATTGCTCTTAAATAGCTTGTCTCAGGTAGAACAGTCAACGCAGGCTGATATTGTGAAAAACTGCATGGCGCAATTTAAAACAAAAGCGTAACATGCACGTTAGAGGACCCTACACCACAAAAAGAAAACATCTCCTGTCTCTAAACCTTCCAATAGGCAGAAGGTCTCGGCCCACCCTTGGGCTGTTGCGCCAATGAAGAAGAAGAATCTTTGTAGATTTCTTAAGAATTTCTTTTACAGGAAAATTAATTAGATATATAGAAATAAATCAGTCATTGGCGAGCATAAATTTTAAAGTTACGTAAAGCCAAGTTAGTGGTTTTTTTTATATGTGTAATAATTTTGTTGCTCTATGCCACAGGTATCGGGTTCAAGTTCCAGCGGTACCATGGATGTTTGGAATTCACTTTAAACAGTAGGTCTCGGTCTAATATGTCTGTAGAGCGTTCGGCTAGAGCTAACAATCCTACCCCATAAAAAGAAAAATATCCAGTCTCGAAATCACTTGTAGACGGCCTTGACCCACAATGGGCTGTTGACCCAATGAAGGAGGAAAAGAAGAATTTTGAAACTCTAAGGTTAACCTAGGACGTTCAAATACCGATTTTATTTAACCATTCATTGAACGTCATTTCATCTGATTAAAGATCATACCGGTAGCTTTCGAAAACGTTTTTATTCTAAGTTCATTACAAATCGAGATATTGTTATTTAATAACATGTTATTAAGAATTGAATTTCAGGAAGGCTGTATTTTTTTATTTGCAGCACTGCCATGCGATAACAGTCATAAATGTTATAATACTTTTCGGAATCTCACATTTTAAATATATGTTTCAAATAACTGAACAATTTGCATTGAACTAAAAAACTCTATATTTATTTAAAGATGAGTTATTATTAAAAATATTTTGTTCTTTCATTTTTGTTGTCAACGACTCGATGGGCTGTCACTCAGCTTTATTTTGGAATAGCATCAGTTTTTGGTTTGGTTTCGTTTGACGCTCTACTCACATTTTCTGCCCATTTTAGGGTAATTATACCTGGACCTCAATTGTGGCTCAAAGTGGATTGCGCACCACTCACAAACATCCATGACACCGCCAGGATTCGAACTTGGGCATCACTTTTTGAGTTCAATGCATACTTCCACATATCTACACGTATGCAAGAGGATGTGAAATGTTTTACATATTCTTTTAGTTAGGACTGCTTAGGTAATGTAAAAAAAAATACACTTTTTTGCCAGTTTCAGCCTGATTTTGACAAAAATACAATTCATATATTTAGCTTAATTTTCGTGTTTGTTAACGTTTTATAATCTAATTTAAACAGAAGATTATAAAACAATTTCAAAAAAATTTCCATACATTATTATTCAATTCTTTTCTTTTTCACTCTGAACGTGAACTATACTTAAAAATCTGAGTGTTTTTGTTCATGAGGCAGCAAATGCATGTTTGTTGAAGATCTTCAAAAATGCAAAATGAATCAATATTTTTAATTTGTTTTGATTGAATGTTTTTACTATTATTAAGCCAAAAGAAAGATTTTACTATCACCATGAATAAAATTAACCCTAATTTTCCTTACATTTTCAAAACACACAAAATTAAAATACAGTCCGCCTATTTTAAAAATTCAAAACTACTAGAAGCCTTAAACGAAGCAATCACTTTGAATTAATTTGATTGCTTCTCTTAGAAAGAAAAAAACGGGTGCCTTTTAAAGAATGAATATTTTATGACTCATTTACAAAATGTCTTGCCGTAGTTAAGGTGGCGCAAGTCGTCACTTTTCTGTATAACATAAAAAAAACCCCTTTTTTTTCCTTTTTGTTTTCTGTTTAAGTAAATCCTAAAAGGTATTTACTTTTCTCAAATTCTTTGGACATTGATTGTTTGATCTTTTTAATGATCTAAAGTATAATGAGAGCGACGTTAAATAAATTATTTTTTCGACGAAATTGGTTAAACATATATTCTAAAGCAGTTTTTCCTATATCATAAAAAGGCACTACACATATTCGTTTCATAAGCATTTTGAAGTAGATTTCTTTAACGCGTCATCGTTTAAAAATGTTTAAATTATTTTTCTACTTATTAAGGAAAGAAAAAAACCCCCTTATTAAAAATATCTTTAAACTTTTTTTCTCTCGTTTCGCTTAGCTTAAATTACAACTCATCTCAAAAAATTACTTCCAAAATATTACTAGACTTGGTTCGCCACAACATGACAAGCCACAAATGATGATTAATAACTGTAATTAAGAGATTAAAGACTATTTTTATTGCTACTATTTAGAATTTTAGGGAAAGAAAATCCTTTTTATTAATGGAAAAAACTAAAATTTAATCATCCTTGAAAGGACTATGCAATGTAATGGATTAGAATATCTTTACATTTCTTTTTCTTTTGGCTTACATTGCAGTTTTTAACATGTTTCCAATGGTTAGTTCGTCTTCTACAAACAGATTGTTTCATAGTATGTTACGTTTGTGAACGTCTGTCGGACATAAACCGAACATATCATATTCAAGTTTAATTAAAATTCATAACATAATACTGTACATATTAATACGATGTGCTTTCATAAATGAATTTTTGACAAAGTTTATGACACGAAAAAATCTATAAGTGTACAATAATGTAAATTAAATTAAACAAAAGGAAATAGTATCCAAAAAAATGTTGTAATTAATAATATTATTATATGGTATTACGTAAATTCAATATGCTGCAAATTCAGGGTAATTGAAAAAAGAAACACTCATCACAATGAGTTCAGATTTAAACTGAAGATACTTGCAGTAGCATCAAAAAAAAAGTTCCAAAGTATTAACAGGTGGCGTTGTAAGCGGTATAAAGAAAGTGAATTCGGTTGCCAATGATATTTTGAGTCAAAATTGCAACGTATACGGCATGAGTTGCACATTAAACCAACTGTAGAGTTCAATGTGCTAGATTGTTTCGATTTTTAACGGAAAAAATGACTTCCAAGTCATTCAACAGTGGAGACACTGTTAGTGGAAAGCCTACCCACCACGGCAAGTGTTACCAAATTGGATGGGAAAAATCGGTGGCGTCTTTTTAATGCCGTACCGTTTCTCCCTATTCAAGTATCTCCAGTTCAAATTCGAACTCGACGAGTGGTTCTTTTTTTGGGGGGCATTTTAAAAGTGGGAAAGTAGACTTTAATTATAATCACCCTGTGTAAATGTTTTTTCGTTTAAGGTATAATAAATTAGCAATAATAATTATTAAAACAAAATATTTTTCTTGTGTCTTAAATTCAGCTAATTAATAATTTGAGTTTTCTAGTAGGTTATTTTATTTCAAATAAGCAAAAAGTTGAAGGCAATCATTTAAATTTAAAATAATTTTTAAATGCATTCAACTTCCATTGTATTAGAAGACTAATAATTAAATTATAAATATGTTTGTGTCCAATTTCGTATATTATAGTTGACGGCATTCTGCAATAATTTTTTTCAACAGATTTTCTAATTCAAAAATTCTTCTTTTTTACGCAGTAATTTAAATCGATTTATCGTGATTTTCAAAGAATTTGGTTTCAAAAAACTTTCAGCTAAAGTAGTTTTCTTATTAGATGTTTAACAAAGAAAAGCACTCGTAGTACAAAATTTCCAGCTACTTCGAAAACAGCGTCGTTGTTTTTCATTTCATTAGCAAACAACTGGATTCAATGGACTCCGCTTTTCTCATTCATTTCACGATGTCAGATTGCATATCCAACAAAGTCAAAAGCAAAAAAAAAAAAAAAAAAAGAATATTAGCACTACAACAACCTGAACATATACCATTTAGGTAAATATTTAAGAAAAAAAAAAGGCATATTTAAATATTTGTAAAGGAGCTTTTCTAATCTTTCTACACATTCCAAACGAAACGCCGGCAGTTAAAGAAAAAAAAACACAGTGAGTAATGTTTAACGTTTTAACTGTGTCTTCTTTTAACCAATTTGTGAAGATGTAAAACATTTCTAATCTCAAGAATTCTTGGCGAGCTCTAGAAATTAATTAAACTTCGCATTCGTTGGAAGGAAAAAGACAATTTGCTTTCCTCCAGTAGCAAAAAAAAAAGTATCAAATAAATTAATTTTTCCAACTTCAAAACCCAGGCGCACAGGCAGTGCGCTAAAGAAATGTTTTTGTCTGGTCTAAATGAAGCTAGATTCATGGGAATTGTCACATGACCCAGTCTAGCGGTGATGTAGAGTGATGGGAAAAAGTGATCTATGGTAATACGTGCATATTAAAAAGATGCATGCTTCAAAAACATTTTCTTTTTCATTTTAATCTGGACATAAATGTGATTACGAAACCACAAAGGAAGCTCTCTTTGCAAGAATAATGATGGACCATGTTATTCATTAGAGTATTGGGTTTTTAAAACTTAATTAGCATTTTTTTTCATAATTCCATTATGCTATTTAGAAACAATATCAATGAAATGTGTACTTCCATTCAAAGTGTAATTTTTCAAACATTTGGAAATTTATTATCTTATTTCGTTCCTTTTACGAAATATGTTTGAAATATTTTATATTGAAAAAAGTATATGCACAAAATAATGAATACATTAAATAAAATTATTTAATTAATTTTTTACAGAATTCAAGTCAAGGCATATAAAATAATCTAACAGCAAATGCCAAGAAATTTGTCCATCTATTTAGTATCCATTTATTTAGTAATTATCATTTATTACCGTCTAGTTAGGTAATCCTTCTACACTTTTTTGAAATTTAATATATTTTATAAAAAGGAAATGTAGAATATATTTAAAAAAATTTATATATATTTATTACTTATATTATAATAGACATTTATATTATTTCTTACATATTAAGTGAAGTTGCTTATTTTTAAATGTCCTCTAATTCCAATAAAAGACATTTCATTCTTGAATAGAAGGTATGCAGCTGAGCAAACGATAACTAAGGTGCAACCATGATACTCCGCTATATTGCAACCATATCTATGTATTGCAACTCCTATGCCAAACACAACAAAAAGAACTTGACTCTTGCAACGCGAGCAGTTGGTGAGCATGAGGGCTGAGGTTCCATTCATTGGTGGCTTTGTTGTAGACAGTGTTTCAAAAAACGAGGAGACTTGAGGGCGTTTGTGATGTTCAGCACGTTGCCTCGTGAGTCAGATTACTTAGTGGGAAATTTCTTTTTCTTTTTCCTTTTCCTTTTCTTCCATATGACACACAAGTGTGTGGTATTTTAATCCTTCCGGAAATCACTGTCCTTCCTTAGCGTCACGGAGCCACGTCAGACTTCTTACCTACGAGTGTTCTATCAAAGCAGAAATTGCCCCCCCCCCTTTCCCTCCATTCTTAAGTAGACTACTCATGGAATGTCCGTTCCGCGCTGTAGATTACTAAGGATGAGTCACAACGCAACATAAAATTATTAAAAAACTTTCAAATTTATTGATTTATCCTACACATCCTTGGCATAGAAATGGTAATTTTCAGTGTTTATAGTGTTTACTATTCTGGTTGGAATAAAAATAATAAAAATTTATTACGTAAATATGCATATTCGTAGGATTATATTTAATCATTTTTTATTTTCTTTTAAATAATGACTGATGTTTCAAATGCAACAATCGTTTGTATTATTTCTTGCATATTGATTGAATGTAGACTTTTTCTAGGAATAATTTTGACATTTTTCTTAAGCTGCATTGTTTAAAGTGCGCTGTGCGAGTGGCATTACAATTTACATTGCAATTGCAGGTTTTCAATTTACTGTAGGTTTATAAAAAGATGTATGAAAAAAGTCATTGAGATTCAGGAAGAATAAGCAGGGTTTAAGTAGGCTCAATAGGAAAGTGAAATTGCATTTGTAGAAATTTTTCAATATATTTAAATGAAATGCATAAAAAGATGGATTCTTTCGCATTTAAACAAAAAAAATTCAAATAAAATTACATTTCTGCAGTAATTTTTCTTGATTATTTAGCAAACTCAAATCCAACACAAAAAAGAAAATAGCTGAATGATTAATAAAAGAAAATTCTTATTCCCATATTGTTTATTTTTTACAAATTAAAATATATATCATTTTCCTTGTTATTATTTTTTTTAAAGAAAGCTCTCCATGACTTAAAAACAAGCATAAGATTAGATCGCATCAACAAAAAAACTTCATTCTATTTATGCATGGAATTCAAAAAATTTCTTGCAAAACAAAAAAATATATTCCTCTTTCGTTATTTTTTTTTAATAAAATATCTTAAATATATAGAGGTGTTTCGAAAGAATTTCCAGAAGTTTCAATTAGGACACAAAAAAAAACTTTCTGAAAAAGAAAGAATCAGAATGAAGTGTACCGAAAACACAATAAACACGCTTCTTTATCATTTTTCATTAATAAATAAGAACAAATTGCTGTTCGGAAGCGACCTATTCTCTCTCTCGTAGAATATTAACTCAGTTGACGAAAAAAAAAAAAAGAATTATCTCATTTTCAAAATTTTTATTCCAAAGAATTAAAAAAAAAAGCTTCTTTTATTTATTTTTATTTATAAATCTATGAAGAATTCTAGAAGAATTTCTTTTTTCAAAGAAGAGAGGAAAAAGATTTGCTCAGCTGTAAGAAGCAGATTCATTATTTCAAATGCTTTCCAACCAAACGTTCTTCTTTTTTTCCAAAAGTTTCTTCTCTGTTTTTTTGCCGCTTATTTACTTCGACCAGAAGAAACGATTTGTCAACTGCAGACGCTAACAATGTGTTGGTAACACTCGCAATTTTTCAATTATTTGCTCTGTTTTCATCGTGTTGTTGGATGCAGTACTTTATTGTGGTTTGTGTTATTCGTTCGAATAAAACATATAACTTCGGATTAAAATGGCGGGACAAAGCTTCGAAAAGCACATAAAATGGATTGCACAGCAGTATATTTCGCAATAAAATATAATTGATAAATGCAACATTTCTTAGCAACATTCTAGAAGAGAGAAACGAAGAAGTTTTTGAATTTGCTAAGAATATGACTACAAATATAATTAAGAAATTTATGTTTGTATTATATATATATATAATGTTTGTCAATGGGCTTCATAGTCCATTTATTCATGTATTTCATAATAAACTTTTCTATGGGTGGTAAATGGACTACATTGATTCCTTGGGAATTTTCAAGCCTTTTTTCTACCTTGCATTTGAATTTCAAAAGAAATGTTAGACAAAATAATTAATACCAATTTGTGTTTCCATTTTCTGATTAAAATAAAGTAATGCACAAGTAAAAAAAGATTTATGTTTGCTATAGCTGTCATGCATTGATCCTCATCCACTTATGTATTTCCCGAACACATACCTATGGGAAAATAATTCAGCTCTATGTTTCCATGAAGACTTTAAAAGGTAACTGGCCCGCATTTGCAGTCCATACGGGTGAAAAACCCGGCCAACTCTCAATAGATATCCGATGAGAGGCGTTTAATCCCTCTGTATTAATTGCCATTGAATTTACATGTATAAGTCCCCAGTGTATGCAACAAATTATAGTAGTGTGGATGTCTTAAACCTGAGCACTCCTGTACATTATCTGGTCCATAAACTGTACCACGAGATGCGTTTTTCAATATATATCAGGGATCTCATGTAATATTATATTTCTGTAAGCCACGAACAATTCATAGATGGATATTACTTTCAGGATAGACATTTGGCGTGTGTGGTACCAGCACCACTTTATTGAGGGAAAACCCATGGAAACCTGAAAGAAACCCATATCCTATGTCACCCATGGCTGGCATCTTGAATGAAGGGCACTTAAATATACGGTAAAAATCACCATCAAAATTACAACCTGTCTGGAAAATATTGGATGCATTACAAAACTAAATTAATTTTATTAAATTTAGTTTGCAATCTGACGACACAAGTTCATAAATTTTGAATTTAAGATCCCTAAATTGCTCATAGTACATCAGACGAAAAATACAACATATTAACATTAGCATTTACAACTCATCACAAATTAATATATTTGGCACAAGAAAATAATTTCACTTCACTATCAACAAACATTCACCCTGTAACACTATCAAAATGCATAATCCATTGCTCAGAATTAATTCTATCACAAAACAGCAATACTTTTAATGATCAACAAGGAAGAGAACTTAAGAATGCTCTTTTAAAAAAATGGTGCCCCAGAAGCATTTCTTCTCCAATACTTTTTTGTAATCTCTTTTTTGTTACCTCTCAGTCCATTATTATTTAAAAAGTTTCAGATAGTTTACAATTCCTAAATCATGCACTGGGGATAATTTCTCTTAATTCCTTTCACATTCACATTTTTTCCATCCTCATAGTACATTCAATTTCATGCCGTGTAATATTTGAGAAATACATTGATATATTTATAAATGAAATTTTGAAGTCAATCCGATACATTGTATTGATTTGTAGGAACTACTGAAGTAGTGAATCACCATTTCTATTAATTCCACAACTCCGTCAAGTTCGTTTGGATGCACTACGAGCAATCAAACATTCTGACACAGAATATTATATTATTGCCCTTTGCAGTAGTTATATTGAAAGGTGGTAGAGCAGTTTGTTTTTATATTTTTACATATTTTTGTAATGTGTCTGATACATCTGGCGATTTCAGCTATACATTTATTTCTGAAAGCAATACAGTAATTATAAACTTATGTGTATAACTCCAGCAGAATCGAATTTGAGATCCTATCTTGACCAGTGTACCACTAGCCAGGCAATAATTAGAACCTGTGTATTGGCGTACTTTAGTGGTACTCATGTTTCACTTACGTATATCATGAGCAGTCCCCGATGGTGACACAAAAAGCCCATGAGTGTAAATTTTCCGCATTTTCTTGTCATATGGGAGAAAATCTGAGATACTCCAACGTGGCAACCTGATTACCGATGCCAGATATTTAATTATGCTGTCTTAATTGTCACAGCTTCGAGCATCCGCCGTTTTGTAAGAAAGGATTGCAACAGACTCAACCAACTGATTGGAACCTCAACCCTCTGTCACGCTAGCCACTGGCTCTCCTACTAATTACTTTGACCTTTGTGTCTTCATGTAATAAACGTCATTGCAGTCTACAGGTTAAAAAATTAAATGCATACACAAGCATAGCTAAGTTACCCTCACACTTCTTTCATTGAACATCGATGGTTGCGTGTTCTACTTGTGAGCACCACGAACTGTGTGTCTGTATTAATTCGAACTGTATTAAAATGTGTCTTTCAGGTATTTATATTATGTTGCATTCAAATGGTTAAATTGAAAACACATGTTATACATCGATAGTAAAAAAAAAACAAAAAAAATATAGATTAATCGTTTATGTATAAAATATATAATAACATGTGTAAAGATGTCGATAAAAAAATTCGTAAACACATATAAGAGTGAATTGTATATATAATAGCGAACCCAAAAGAAATAAAAACCAACATCCTGAAGATAGCATTATCAAAGAATACGTATCCTCAAGATATTATAACTAATGTTATTTCTGGATAAATGACTGGATCCGGGTCAAACACATACCTAGCGACATATTCTGATAGCACGGAGTTGATAAAATAACTTTCTGCTTAGTCGAGGTAGGGATTGAAGAAGTACAAGGTGACTGCGCAAGCCTTTTTAATAGGGAAAAACAAAGGGTCACGTGATTAAACCTCGTGACTGTTAGAAATAATAAGGCTATCAAGCGAGTGATTCGTTCCAAAAATCCGTGTATTTAGTTTTCCGTTTATTACCTGATTGGGAACTTTTGTGGTGAGCTATACAATTCGCGTAAAAGAAATAAAATCCTCATCTAATCCTGTGTGTGTGTGTCAGTATATGCATGCTATGTTATAATTCTATTAATGCATAAGAGTTTTAATAAACATTTTCCGACTCCTTCAACAAAGTCAACTAAAAGAAAAGAAATGCAATGAAATATGCATGCATTTGACTTTTCTGTTCATGTGTCTTATCAGTTCATGGGTTCAAAGATGCCTTATGAATTCCAGCCTTGGGATTATTATTTCAGATTGATAGTCCTTAGAACAGGGGTATTGGGTTTTTCAAGCGAAAAAGCCGTCAAGCGAAGTTGAACGGAAAATTTCTGTATCTATATCTGAGATATGCATCTATAGATTGGAAAGAATTTTTCAATATCTCCGAGAAGGTTCTCAGATGCTACTATCTCGACGCATTTTAAACAAATTATAAAATATTAAATAAATAAATATCAATCAATATCATATCAATTCAGGGTTTTTTAATTAATAGCCATGAAATTGTTTTAGCATCGTATTCGCTGAAGTAGAAGGTACATGTCCAGGCCTGTATGCGCACACCTGTGATTATTTAGTTGACTATGTGTCTTCCACGAGTGAACTTTGTATCATTATTCTTCCTCTTTATATTATTGTAAGCTTCTTAATTTATTAATGAAAGAGGTTTGGAGAGGTGTGTGTCTCAGTAACCAGTCACGCGTTGGAGCGGGAAGAGCCATTCCGTAACATTTATTCTCCGCTTCTCTCAGTATCCTAAGTTAAGCGTGGTCTTTTTCAATGTATAGCTTTATTAATTATTAGAAAATTTCTTGTAATGAGTTGGAGAGACGATGGTTTTGCAGGGATTATAGGTTCTAAAAAAAGAAAATTTCTTTCTTATAAGACTCTGACAGAGGATGAAGTTGCGAATGTGTTGGCTGAGCTTTCTAGCGAGTACCCTCTGTTTGCAGTGATTGTAGTTATGACAGCAATGAAGAATTCATTCCTGCCCAAGATGCCCCTGGCATTTCGTGTCACAGTAACCAACTTGTAATAAATCATTGATATTAAATATTTGCTAAAGTGTCATACAGAAATAAATCGGTTTTTTTTTCACTATTTTCATTATTTTGTATCATTTTTACACATCACACACCAGCGCGTAATGTGGCCTTCAGGAAATAGTTTTGCTTCTAATGCCTATCATGCGCATCCATGCAGTCAAATATTATATCAGAAAAGGCTTAAATATTACATAGTAAAGAAATATGGAATGAATGAAGGAAGGAATATGGAATAGATGAAGGAATATGCTGATCAATATTCAAAAAATGAAATAACAATTGGAAGTATGGGACACTGAGATCTGCGTGGCAACTACTCTATCAGCACGATACACACAATCATGTTTTTTTAAACAATTTTCAATACTATTCGTTGTAAAAAGAATGTCGCCTTCTGGGAAAACCCATTTCTACAGCGAGGAAATAACTATCTTCACTTGACAGACAGCCGAAAGTGCTTATAAACATGACGTCAATGGACATGGAATTCCTTACCAGAGAGATTGAAAAATTACCACCTCTATAGGATTGAAAGAGGAAGGAATATTCCGATCAGTATTCAAAAACGAAGCTGCGACTGGAATGTGTATAGCGGAGATATGTATGACAACTATCGATTAACTTCATACAGACCTAACAAGGAATAAAGAATACTATTGAATCGTCAAACTGAAATGTTGGCACTGCGTTAGTCCTAAAGTTGCAAGTAGTGGAGGAAAGGTGTGAATTTCTTTTACTATTATCGTACTTAACCCTGGATACACCATACTACACCACATCACTGTACCTAGAACTGAGTTGCCCCTTTACTATTTGGGAATGATGTGACTGAGAGAAGTCTGACTGGGCTCCATGAAGCTCTATGGTCATATAAATCCGATACCTACGGTTTAAAGTGGATTCCGAACCACTACAAACATCCATGGCACCGCCGGGATTCGAACCAGAAACCTGTGGTTCCGAGCGTTCTGGATATGGGGCTGGAAAAAATAAAATTAAAGATGTCTTTTCTAACATTGCTTATATTGAATTACGATGCTCACTGTGTGTGCGGTATATCACGCCCCATTGGTGCAAACTGATTAAAGCTTAATCTGTTGCATATCTCTCATTTCATTGAAAATAATCATGTGTAATGTGTAATATAATATATAAAATAACAATAAACGTATCGGCAATGTATTTAAGATGTTTTGCTTGGTAGGTAGAGTGCCTAGTGATATTTCTCCGTGTTTTCACCCCCATGTCAGGTATATACGTGGAATTAACCCCTAAATGTCCTCTTGGAAGGCAATAACATCCCTTCATCGTTCGGTGGAATACGAAACCCACTAATGTTCAACGGAAAAAACCCGCACATGTAATAAAAAAATAATTTTTAAATTCAACATTGATTTAATTTTCAGTTCAACCATTTATAAATTTATATAAATATATGGGTATATTTTAAAAATAAACCCTTATTATACATGGTTACAATGCAAACAGTTTTTAAATAAACAATTAATTGAAATATTATAAAACTAATGTTATAAAATTAATGCCACCTTTTACCTCACTAAACAATTAACTTGAACTAGAAAAATTCATATAAATTTTCTCTTACCTTTCTTGTCCAAGGAATGGTTGAGGAGATATCCGAAAGGTCGAGATGCAGTCAGACAATTCAAATATTTCAACACTCTTCTTTAATTTTATTTCACAATACAGATACATTATAGTATATAACATTAAAGATACAGATACATACACCCCGTCTACACCAGGCAAATAACAACAATCAAGTGTGGGGGAAAAGTTCGTAGACGAAATACGGTTACAGTTTCTAAAGAGTTCTAGATGGAAGATATTTTCCGATACCACCAAAAGGTCCAATTAAATTTAACGCCTTCCCCTTTACTATGCTCGACTTGTGGCCAAGCGGCAACGTGTGCAGGAGGGCCGAGGCTCGAATCCACAGGCGGCAGTGTTGCAGTTACTGCTTCCAGAAACGAGGAGACAGCACCATAGGGGCCATTGAGGCACTGTGTGTAAAAAGCGTCTCACATCGAAAGACAGGCTAAAAAAATGGAGGGCAGTTACCTCTAAAAGTTTTCCCAAACACACATATCCTCTGGGATGGTTGATGGCCGAGTGGTTAGCGCTTTGGCGCTGGGTACTACAGGTTTCGGGTTTGAATCTCGGCAGTGCCATGGATGTTTGTGGTGGTTAGGAATCTATTTTAAGCCATGGGTCCCAGTCTCATATGACCTGTATAGTGTCCCAGAGCCCAATCAGACTTCTCACCCACATTATTCCCAAACTGTAAAAAAGGCAACTCAGCTCTAGGGTCAGTGATGTGATGTAGTAGTATTAAGCACAGTCCTCCACTTATCACCCTTCTTTGGGCGGTTCGTTGGATACGTAAGGGTCACATGAGGCCTACCGATGTTCATCGATAAACACCTTTACTTTGTATTTTAACCTGCATTAAACGTATTTCATTTATATATTAGATATGATTATTTCAATTCCGATGTATCACTTTCAAAACTTCTGTAGGTTTGGTTTGGTTTGTCACTCTACGGTCATCTTGTGTCCACTTTGGGCTAAACAGACCCTGGACCTACAGTTTAACGTGGATTCCGAACCACTCACAAACATCCATGCCACAGCCAGGATTTGAACCCGAAACCTGTGGTTCCAAGAGTCAGAGCAATTTATATTAGGTATGATTAATTCTATTCCGATGTATCACTTTCAAAAGTTATGTGAGATATTATTTTTGAAAATGAAAAATTCAAATAATTATCTTTAAAATACATTCAACATGCAGGTTTTTTTTTCAACACGTTTTAAAACTGAATTATGAAATAAAGTTATCACCTTTTTAAGTAATTGAGTTATCTATCGATTTCTTGAAAGGAGTGTAATAAATGTTCTGAAAGGGTCAAGGGGAGGGGTAGAGGTAGAGAAGGTAGGTTTAAAGGAGTTACTGAACGGTTTTTTTTTAAAAATCCAACTTAATTCCAATTATTTACTTCTCTTCAAGCAAATTTTAAAAATATCTGTAATTAAAGGCAAAATTAATCAATGACATCGAAGGTTTTTGTTATTAGCAAAAAGTGTTGCTGAAATTCATTTTAATTAACAAATTTATTTCAATAATAGCCAGATAATCATAACGGGCGTTAAAATATTATTTTGATTCATTTCATTCAAATTGCGATAACAAATCATGGCAAAATTTAAATACACAGATTTCATTTAGAAATCTTGAAAAAAAATCCTAATTCAATTCAATAACACGGAAACTGAAATAAAATAAATTTTTATTAAACATTTTTAATCTTTCTCAAAACCTTGCGGAAGGAAATTATCCAATTAATGAAATCCCCAGTTAATTAATTATTTTCGAGTTTTTCGTTTTGAAGAAAGAAGAAAATTCTTTACTTTTATTTTTCTGCTAAAAACGTTGAGAACGATTTTAATTGAAGTTGCGAAAATAGTTCTCAAAACTCACCTCAACTTTATTCGATCATTTTTTTTCTCTCACTCCTTCCTTCAAATTCTTTTTTTTTTCTTTTTCCTATCTTCGGAAAGCCATCATCTTTACAGCGTCGGCCATTTTTCACTTTAGAAGAGATTTTTATTACTTATTTATCAATAAATAAACTCTCCGGAAACATTGCCCAAAAAACTTTCGATTCCTTTTTTAACAAAACTGCATGCTGTCTTAAAGATAAAAAAAAGACAGATAAGAGTTTCTTTCATAATTGATGTTGATTAGAGCCCGTCAAAAGAAATAATTCTAAAATGAAATTTAAAAAAAAAAATACATCTTGGGTAAATAAGTTTGGGTAATCTTCCTGTCTCTTTGCCGGTGTGAAGTAATCGATGCGCGTGATTTTAATTGCTTTGAGTTTTGTGAGTGGATAAAGAATTCCTTTTCTTCATCATTTGCCAATAAGTGCGACATTTTATTAAAATAATGAAAGAAAATTCGAAAATAAACGTTGAATATGATTTATATGAAACTTATATTTCTCGTGATAAGTTTTTTTTAAAAAAAACGAAAAAAACAACAACATTGGACTGGATTTTAATCGAGAATAAATTATATTTGATTAATTACTTTCATGCTCAATTTTTATGAAGGACAAAAGACATAATTTTGAATTGTAAACGAAGGCTAAAAAATAAAATTATTATAATTTTTTTTTTTTTTTTTTTTTTTATTTATTTTAAGGAATTCTTTTAAAAAAGATAGTTGATTTTGGAGTTTTGTAATCTACCAAATATCAATTATATTACTTTCACAAATGTTTCCATAGGTTAATATTTATTCAAAACCGTAACAACATAAAAAAAAATATTTTTTTTATTTGAGGATTTCAGAGGAATTTTTTTTTTTTTTTTGAATGACAGGAATTTTTTTCAATAAAAAATGGTGAATTTTGGAGTTTTTTTATCTTCCAAATATCAATTTTAGTACTTTCTTAAATTTTTGCATAGGTTAATATTTGTTCCATCATGACACCCTAAAAAATTCATCAAATAAAAAAAAAAATTTTTTACGCGTACACAGAAATTCTGTGTGTACTTATTGTCTGTTGATGGAATGCATACATATAACAAACATACATACATGTAACAAAGTAATCACAAAAACAAACGAAAAGACAGATAAATGAAAATGATTGCAAAAGGTATGCAGTATATATTTAAGTTTTTGTTTTGCTTTATTTAATTTCACTTCTATTGTATACATCTCTATATGCGCATCATTATTTGAACGAGGTGCATCAAGACGATGTACAATTTTCTGCCGTGTTCTCTGTAGCATATCATCATTTGTGCTGGCGATGTCATCAGTGATCTTCTGTTTTTGATGAGTCATATCTTATACAATATTTTTAACATAATCCCATATAAGCCGCAAAAGAAAATGATATCTGTGCACGAAAAATCCAGTGTTAATTGCTATCTACCAGCTCACTCGATGCTCTTGTTTGTTCAGTAATAAATCAATTAGTAAATCAGTTAATAAATCGTCTTTGGAGTTCAGGAGAAATGGTCAGTCGGCCTCGAGACTCTCACCCGTGAGGATGTATAGCGCAACCTGCGCTCTAACTGAGAAACGTTTAGTTTATAGTCTCTCATTCCGAGAGGAAATATATTTAGCGCATCCTGTGCGTAAAGGAGTATCGGGGTTTCGGCTTAAATGGAATCCTTCCACGAACCTATATGCTTCAAATGTGTTAAATATTCTATGCCTCTAAATGAATGTGTGTGGTGCTGGTGCGTGTGTCAATACACCTTTGAGTTCTCCAACTTGAGCCTCCAGTATCTCAACCCAACTACACCCAGTTACAATCGGGTTGGCCAGTATCGTTTGTCCTCACTACACTATCCATTTTTTTTACTAGTAAGAAAATTAAACTATTTTTTGTTTCCATTGAAAAATTTTTTTAACACAATTTGACTTAAGCATAAATTTTTGTAACTAAAAAATTAAGAAAAGTATTAAACTGGCCAAAAAAAAGGATGCCATAGAAATCCAAATATATCAGGGCAAATTTCGTTATTTTGCAGCTCTTTATACTTCAACACAAAGACAATTTTTTGGCAGAATTATTATGCGAAATTCTTTAATATCAAGGCCTTAGCCGCTAATTTTCCGACTAAGGCACATCGCCGCTCGTATCAAACTGTTTGTTTGCAGCAAAGGGGCCTTCCTAATGGGCAGGTGAGAGCAAAAACGAGAAGTAATTGATGCGTCTTCAAACGGAATGATGCGTTTTCATATTTTAAAGACTAATTAGTTTCGACTGGCGACATTAGTTCATCCGATTGCGGCTGTTTCTTTGTCCAGTATACCATTAGCACATTTCTTAATGACGGAGCTAATGGAGTTGTTTTTAACCCGGGCGACGAGTGTGTAACTGCGGCGCATAAAACTGCCGCATTAATATCGCAATTCTTAAATTTGTTGCCGTTTATCTTTTTTTTTCCCCCTCGTTCTTTAGTTCTTGCTCGAGAGATAAGAAGCGATGGCTCTTTAGCGAAGATGAAATGGTCGGTACGACTACTTTCAACACAAAGGGAGCCTTGAAGTATTGAGTTTTAAAGCCTTTCGAATCGTATTTAATGCTTGTTGTTATTCTTCTTCTTTTTATTTTCGCAAGTAAGATGTTTATTTGTAATACACATAAACCCATCGTATTCTTGACACTATTTATTTCGAAAGATCAGCATGAAAATCCATTGAAACTGAAATTTTTTTTATTTAAAAGAATGGGTGACCATTAACTTTTCTGCAAAATGGCACAACGCTATTATTTACTATACAGGCATTCAGTTATGGAAATAAATCTAAGATGTTATTGCCATAACATTTCAATTTATTTTTGCTCTCTCATTTCTTCGTCTAGAATGGCATTCTTTTATATTAATAAATTTACTCTTTCCCACTTCATTTCACCTCCATTTTATTATAGATGTTTACGAAAAAATATTTGTGTATCTGAATGATTTTTCATCTGCTCTTAACTTAGTTCTATGATATAAAACCAGATATGGCATGTTGTAGTCTGGTGTCAGTAACATTATATATTCGTATTTTGGTTAAGAAAAAATATCAAAAAGTACCTATTATACTGAACCTGAATTTTCTATAATATATACCTAAGTCATCTAATCCTAATCACATTCATTACTCACTCTTTACTACTTCATTTCAGCTCCATTTTATTACAGATGTTCACGAAAAAAGATTGTGTATCTAGCTGATTTTTCATCTACGCTTAATTTAGCTTTATGATATAATGTTAGATATAGCATGTTGTAGTCTGGTTTCAGTAACATTATATATTTGTATTTTGATTAACTTAGTTAAGAACAAGTAATATAAAAAAATGTTTTTAAAGTCAATTCCTACTTTAGTTGAAATATTCCTCTTACATGTGACGCCATCTATTGGTAGCCATCTTAAATCTAAAAAAACTAAAATTAATTAATTAAATTTAATGAATTAATTAATATTTGAAAAACTGTATCAACATCCAGTGTCATCCACTACAAGTTTCAAAAAAATGTATTTGAACTTGAGTGTATGAATAAAAAGTATTTCAAGAACGATTGAAAATTTGAACATGATATATATAGTTAGAGTATGAACTAATAGTAGGAATTGAAAAAATATCAAAAATTACTTGATATATTGAACCTGAATACCAGAATTTTGTACAATATATACCTAAATTAACTAATCCTTATTACATTAATTAAATAAACTGAAGCATTTTACCATTCAAGAAAATAGAAATCCTTAAATAAGCCTTT
>BPLQ01000307.1:0-134750 GCA_021605075.1 Caerostris darwini
TTTGGGTGAAAAGATTCAAAAATGAATGTTTTTTTGAGATAAATAAACGGATTTTAATAAGGAATGCGTCTTCCTTTAACTGTAATTCCTTATCAGCATCTCTTCTATGTTAGCATTTAATTTGTCAGACAACTGAATAAGAATCAAAGACTATACACAGAGAAAATGTGTACTATCTCATTTCAAGACTTAGGATGATGGCTGATAATAGTCACTGTCAACTAAGGTAGTCTCAAATGTTCCCCCGGTACTCTTTTCACAAGATCGCATCATAAGGAAGATGGAAAAAGATTGAATTATAAGCAGTATGGTGGAAAAGTTCAGAAATAGGCAAACAGTTTCAGTTTCAAAAACGTGAATGCATTAAGAGCTATCAGAATAGTTGTTCGACAGTTTAGTGTTGGTCGTCTACGAAAAACTACGTCGACGGAATATTATTATACAACCTCACAGACTAAGAGAAATTACAAGCAAAAAGCAAATCAAATCACAAATCTCATGCAAGAGGATCCCGACATGCATGAAACATTGTAGGGGGAGCTGTAACTTTAAGACAACGGTACAATAACTGGTAATCTCTATTGTAACGATGCCAACTTTCCGCAATCGAATCAGACTTTATTTTATAGATGACAATGTCATGCCATGTCATAAAATTGCTGGTGCAGAGCTGTTACATTCAGTGAAGGATTTGATCCTCATTTTTACAAAACCGAATACGAGTAGTATTTGTGCTGTTTGTCCACATTCTACAGAAATGTTCATCAGCTGTAAAAGACGCTAACGAAGTAATGGAAAAAGGTGTGTCAAGAAATTCTGGATAGTTTAATGTACAACATAAAACATTGATCAAGAAGCAAAGGATAAATTATTTCTATGTCAAATTTTTTACAAGCCAGTTTTTTCTACAACTTTCAGATCACCATTTCTTTCAAGAATGTCATTTTTATCCCTTTATAATCAGCCATTCGTTAGTCTTGCTCACCTTAGTCATATAAGTTGGGAAGATGATAATATATGATTTCTATTTTTTTGAGTCACTGCTGTGCAGCGTTACATACCAAAACATATTACGTCCCGAGTTTTTGTAAACTAGTGAGGTTTTTGTAACTTACTGTTGTATACCTAACTGAAAATTACAGAAAGATAGGGTCCCAATTTTGCATGGAATAAAAAATATATTTTTGCTTGAGAGATCTGAACTTAAATCAAAATTCTTTATTGAATAAGTAAGGAAAATCCATTCATGGGATACACAAAAGTTTAAATTAAGTTTAAGCTTTTAATTAATCCACCAAGCTGAAAACACACAAGTTAGTAATTCTTTTCTAACAATCTTTCATACGGTATTTTTAAAGTGTAGTGAAAGAAAAGAAAGGGCATAATATATTAAGTAGTGTCTTTCACTTTCTAATCAGTAAATAATTTTCTTTTTTAACATTAAACACCTCGTGTTTCATACCGCTGATGATGAGTAAAGGAATATATTGAGTTCCAACAAGATTTTCACTGGAACTTCTTAGCAATTGCGTGCTGTATAGGAAAAAATCCAGAAAACTGCACCAAACAGTCCCGACTATTGTTGTGAGGTTCTCACACCTACTATAATAATCGCCATTGAATTTTCTAGTTTTTAAAAATAATAACTGTAACCTCCAACAAGGAGAATCGAACCATCTTTCATTTGCAATCTAGTTTGCATGCATTATTCATGTGAGATATCCGTACACAATACATTATATTGATACATCTTGGTGAACTTGAAACTTTTAGCCATAAAAATAATTAATAGACAAAAAAGAATTCAACTCTACATTACATGATACAATGTGGGCACTTTACCAACTTAGGCTTAGAAACTTTTATAAGTCTATGAAACAAGCTATTCTACTTCTATTTTGTACATAGCGGAAGTCAAATTCTGTCTCACTATTATTCCTTATATATCTATTAAACCTTTCTGCCTAATTAAATAAACATGCTTATTTTCTTTATTTTTATTTCTTATAACTCATTACTATCCATCTTAAAGCACGGGTCACTTACAAATAAATTAACCCAAAATTTATATGAACCCATTTATCTTTAAATACTCTTTCTATCATTATTTATATCCACCTCGCCGCGAAGAAAATATATCTGAAACCAAACAGCACGATTCCTACCATTTTGAGGAAAATGGCTCATGTAAATTAATTCCCTAAAATTAAAGATAACACGCGCGCTTTTTTTTGCTCAATGAAATAAGTGTCCTTTGAGTAATGAAATAAAAAAGAGCAAAAGTCCTGCAAGTAATCTGCGCACTCTCATCCAACTTTTACTTGGCGAGAGAACTAATGACTAGCGGCTTCCTCTTCGGTATCGATTACCTAGAGGATAGCGCTAAATTTTTAATGACCATCGCAACTGGTCGGAGGGTATTTCAGTTGAAAGGTAAATCGCATGAGTTCACTTAATTCCATAAGTTATTGATACGGCAAAAGAGGGATCAAAAAAGAATGCGTGTTGTAAACAGTTTGCTCCTAAAGACATTATGTTAGACCAATCGACCATCAGTGCAAAAGAGAGGAATTGTTTTCAGATATGACTGTTTTGCAACGAAAGTTAACTTTTCCAACTGAAAGTTCTTGTTATTATTTTCATAAGCATGTAAACATAAGCATGAATTCCTTTCAATAATAAAGGGCAATATAGCATACCTTTAAACTTTATAACACCTCACAAAGAATTATTTAAAATTTTATAAAAGAAAATTAAAAGGAGACATTTATTTACTTTAATGCAGTTATGATGTAGTTATAACAGAATGCAGTTAATGTAGTTATAACAGAACAGATGTGGTAGTATATATATTACTTTTCTATTTATTTGTAGTTATGAAAACAATTACAAATAAATAGAAAAGTAATATATACTGCCACATCTGTTCTGTTATGTGAGAAGTCACTTCTCACAAAATAACGTAGGAATAGAGGGATCAAAAAAGAATGCCTCTTGTAATTAGTTACCTTCTAAAGACATTATGTTAGACCAATCGACCATCACTGCAAAAGAGAGGAATTGTTTTCAGATATGACTGTTTTGCGAAAAAGTTCTTATTATTCAATTCCTTCTATTAGCTCACACTCTCCCTATGTATATCTTGTTCAAATTTTCAATCGTTAATAAAATACTTTTTAGTCATCCACTCAAGTTCAAATACATTTTTTGAACTTGTAGTGGATGACACTTGTTGTTAATACAGTTTTTTCAAATATTAATTCAGTAATTAAATTTAATTAATTAATTTTAGTTTTTTTAGATTTAAGTTGCATATATCTACCAATAGAGGGCGCCAGATAAACTTAAAAAAATGAATGAAAATTATTTATAAAGGACTTTCTGCAATATAGTGAAAAAAAAGCAGGAATTGACTTAAAATTATTATTTTTTATATTACTTATTTTTTTCATAAGCATGTAAACATAAGCACGAATTCCTTTCAAAAATAGAATGCAACATACCACCTCTCAAATAATTATTAAAAATTTTATAGAAGAAGACATTTGTTTACTGTAATGACGTTTTCATAACTTCAAATAAATAGAAAATTAATATATATTACCACATCTATGCAGACATGTGAGAAGTCACTTCTTAAAATTCGCAAAGAATACAAAGATAAATTAAAAGAGCAAATACTTCATAATTGCTTACTAAGTACGTTTGAATATTTTTAAAAAATACCTCTTGTTTTACTACTCTTGTATTAAGGATAATAAATATCATGATGTGATCATGATTTCAGAAATAAAATCGATAAGTCTTAAGTCAATATGTTAAAATCGATAAGTCTTAAGTCTATGGTAAAATCGATAAGTCTAAGATAATAAGTCTATTGATTTTAACATAGGCTTATGTTAAAATCGATAAGTCTTAAGTCTATGTTAAAATCGATAAGTTTAAGATAATAAGTCTATCGATTTTAACGTAGACTTATGTTAAAATCGATAAGTCTTAAGTCTATGTTAAAATCGATAAGTCTAAGATAATAAGTCTATCGATTTTAACATAGACTTATGTTAAAATCGATAATCTTAAGTTCTAGTCTTAATTTAATCATTATTCTGAATGATTTCTGTTTCAATGCTGGCTGCCTGATGGCCAATTCGTTAACGCTCGGTCTCTTGGTACCACAGGCTTCAGGTACAAAGCCTGGTAGGGGATGGATGTTTGTTAGTGGTTCAGAATCCACGTTAAAGTGTCGGTCCTGGTCTAATTACCCTAACGTATGATGAAATTGGCAATAAAGTGACAAACCAAACTTTCAATGTAAAGTTTAGTACATTTTTTTTTTTTTCAAATTAAAAACAAGATTTTCAGATTATTATTTTTCTAATATTTAATTATTAATGAGAATCATTTATCTAAAAAATATTGCTTATCTAATACAAATGAATTGACCACAAATTTGTGCATTGAAATTGGCCGTAAATTTGAACACTTGCACACATTTTTCTTATGGACTTGTAGTGCTGTGGGACTCAAGGCCACTAGTCACCCCTGCAATTATGTGAATAAGGTAAGAATCAAAAAGAAAAATTAAAATCAAATCGATGAAAAAAAAAAAAAATCAAATTCATGTTCTCTCAAATGTAAGAAAACTAAATTACTCATACCACTTATTTGCAAGAAAAATGACACAATTCAGAAAATTTTAATTTGCATCCTATGTCGTAAATTGAAATATTGCTTTTAACAGGAACATAAATATTGCCTTATAACAAGAAAAGTATCCAAAATGTAGTTGCTGAATAGAAAAATAAGTTGCTTTATGTAACATTTTGCTTTTAATATCAGCAAACGTGATCGTAACCTCTTCTTTCCTTTCTGTAAACTTGACTCTTTACTTGCTTTTCTCCTTCATGGAAAGTGAGCTATATATAAAAGCTATGAATCGATCCATCATCAAAAGGTTTGAAATAAAGCATAAAAAAATGTTTGCTGACTTGAAAGATAAGACTTTCCTTTCTACATTTTAGGTCATTAAAAAATCATTTAAATAATCATAGTTATATAATCTCTCCTTATTTTGATAAGAATAAAAATAAAATAAGCAGATATTAACAACTGAGAGTTGTTTTAACATCTCTTTCATGCCCCTAGTGACATTTGAAATGTTTGAAAACTTTTGCCTCATCTCCAAAATTCAAACCAAACAATAGAGACATTTTGCTGCAAACTGCATTGCTTTTCGATTAGGATTGAATTATGTATCATTTGTTCATATAATGTACACAGATGGTAAAAAATAAGCTAGACGAAAAAGATAATTATGTTAATGCCTAATTTGCTAATGAATGTCTTCGAAAGGAAAAGGCAAGAAATTCATTTGGAAAGAAAGCTCTTTTAATAAACTAAATTAATTGACTTAGAAATTATTCTATTTTGTAAGCTGGCATGAAAGAAAAATGCAAATTTGCGGAAATTGCTAATCAAATTTCCGTAAGATAGATTTAAAGATTTTATTTGAATTAAATTGCTTCTTTATCTAGTTGTCATAAGGCATTTTCTACAGGGACCAGAAAACTGATTTATTACGAATTTTTTAATCTAAATCTTACACTAATAAATACATTAATCATGGGTTAATTTCGTCGTCCATTTTATAAAATACTTCGTAAGTTGTTAACATTTGAATTCTCATTATTTGCATTAGCGGTTTTGGCGAATTTTGACTGTAAATAATGGTATTTGCCAAAATGAAAGAGAATCTATAATTACGCATTCTATTTGTGTCTTTCTTTAACCCTCAATTTCACTCTTTCTATGCGAAAATTAGTTTGCTCAGGAAATTGTGTATTTTTTGCAATTTAAATTATTTTGTAGGCAATTTTAATTCAATTATCTTCATTTAAAAATTATTGTTAAAAATTATAATAGTGTTTTTCCCTTTCCATTCCATTCTTGAAGAACACTTTATGACTTCTTCAGTTCTCTTCTAGAAATGATTTACTACAATTTTTTTAAATCTAAATTGTACACTAATAAATACATATATCATGGGTTAATTTCTTCATCATTCCATAAAAGGCTTCGTTATTAACAATTGAATTCTCATTATTTGCATTAGAGATTTTGGTGAATTTTGGCTGTAAATAACGGTATTTGCCGAAATTAAAGGGTATGTATAATTATACATACTACTTGTGTCTTCTCCTACCTCAGTATCAATCTTTCTATACGAAAATTAGTATGCTGTGGAAATATGTATTTTTTGCAATTTAAATTTTTTTGTGGGCCATTTAAAAATTAACATTTTACGTTTTTCAAATATTTAGTGTTTTCCCTTTTTCCTTCCATTCTTGAAGAACACTTTTTGACTTCTTCAGTTCTCTTCTAGAAATGATACAGCTGTTCTCAATCGATAGTTCGGGTTGGCTATTCTGTTCTCAATCAATAGTTCGAGTTAGCTATTCAAAACGCTGCAGCTCTGGAGCATGAAGTTCAGTTCTGAAGCATGTAAGTTGAAGTTGTAACTTTGAATTAATGCTCGTAATTTTACCGAAATATTACAAGACTTAAAACCTTAAAATATTTTACCCTTATATCTTTAAGTCTTATAACCTTAAAATATCTAATGTGTTTGAAGTAATAATAAATTTGCTTAAATTTTACTGATTATGTATTAAACATTTAGGTAAAAAATTGCAAAATACTTTTTCTGTTCACTAACAGGAGACATATTAGTTAATATTGGAGCTTCTTTCAAAAGATATTTGTTAAGCTTACTCAAGAAGTTGAAGGTCATTATTTTCATTTTATTAGCTCTATTTGTGTAATATTGTAAATGGTGTGTATCAAACAACAACTATACAATCTCTTAAAACCAGTGTTTTTTAATAAAATTCTACCAAATTGCAGATGATCCATCACAAACAAAATAAATATATCACGCAGATTTATATTTCAAGAAATTATACTTTGTGGAATGCCTAATGTAATAGACATGGAATCACTATCTTGCAAAAAAAAAAAAAAAAATAAATAAATAAATAAAAAAAAAAAAATAAATAAATAATAAAAATAAATAAATAAATAAATAATAAAAATAAAATGACAATAAAATATTTTTTTTTTAAATTCATACAAATGGAAAAAATCTTTTTACATAATATGCTCGCTTTCGAGATTTTAGTACTGTTGCTTAATTATCAAATTCCACATCAAAATAAAACATATCTAATAGAACAGACTCTGGATTTTAAGAAGTTATATTTTTTACTTTGAAAAATAAGAATAAATCATTCCATTATAAAGGTTATGCTTATTGTTAGTTGAAATATATGTACTTTATGTCTTGTTAAAAATCATAATACTAATGAATAGTGTTCAGAAACTCGAATTAATATTTAAGAAATCTTGACTTACAACTTTAGATTTTATAACAGGAATTTGTTTTAGTTACTTTTAAAAATAGAATTTATTGGATAATACTGATATTAGTATTTAAATTTTTCAATTTATACTCAGTAATACTAAATCATATAATTTTTAATAATTTTAAATTTTTCTGATGCAATATTTTGCTCAAAATATGCTCATTATGCACAAAAAATATCAGTAGAATTATGTCAAACTAATTAATAAAACTTATATTAATGTTTTTATTATGTTTTAATATGTTGTTAAGAATTAAAATTTCTGTGGTATTTTTTTTTTTTTTTTTTTTTGTATCTGAATGCGTTTTAAATAATCAGCTTTAATAGCTTTATACAATAAAAGAAATTAATTTTACCAATCATATTTAAAAGTGATAAGTATTAGGGAATATATTTCATTAAAATAGCGGGGATATACATAAAATATAAGATTTTAAGTTCTTAAAAAGATTCATTCGGTGAATTAGAAAAAAAAATAACATTTATATAACATTTTTGAAAATCAAAGAATATATTTTCAACAAAAGGAATATAGAAATAAATAATTTTTTTAAGATGAGGAAAACAAAAATGCTGATAGGAAAAGTGTCAAAATTTTAAGTAGCAAATCTGCTGGAATACTTAACTACACACTATCTTTTATTACATACTTTAATATTTCTCTGGTACATATGAAAATAAGTATTATAATAAGGATAAAATAATCAACAAAATTTAATAATTAGAAAGTTCGAAAATGGATTTGTTTTTATTAATATTTTGTAAACAAAAAATTAAAAAATACCCAGCATCAAGTAAAAAAATTAATTTCAATTAAACATTTCAGAAAATTGCTTGTGGATACACAATATTTTTAAGTTTTTACACTCAGAGAAATTGCATTGAAAGCTTAGTGCAAACCGCTAGGCCTTTTAAATCCTTTAAACTGATCGTAGAGAACATTGTAAATACTATTGGATTCAGGGAGTTAGGATCAATAAAAATGACTCATCAAAAAGCATCTCATCATTAAATTCAAGGAATTAAAGGCAGAAGACAGAAGAAGAGGGATAAGTTTTAAATTAATCTGCAATTCTGCATAGGCAATAGCCTATACACATGACTAATTTGAAAGTTCCAAGTTTAAATTCTGAATTTGTATAATTTGTATAAAGGACAAACATATTTTCAAATATACATATGTATATATTTACAATGACATTTTTTTATGTTTCATACGAACTGATCGTAGAGAAAATTGTAAATACTTTGGATTCAGGGAGTTGGGATCAATAAAAATGACTCATCAAAAAGTATCTGAACCTCATCATTAAATTCAGGGAATTAAAGGCGGAAAACAGAAGAAGAGGGATAAGTTTTAAATTAATCTACAATTCTCCATAGGCAATAGCCTATACACATGACTAATTTGAAAGCTCCAAGTTTAAATTCTGAATTTGTATAAAGGACAAACATATTTTCAAATATACATATTTACAATGACATTTTTTTATGTTTCATACGAACTTTGAAAATCTCTTCATCTCTATAATATAGTTTTACCTCATACATTTTGTATATTAATAAGCCACATGAATATTATCAGCGACAGCATATTAAGTGTGAGTTTTAAACCTACTTCTTGTTTGTTACTCGACACCACCTTTTATTCACAAGAATATTTATTCAACATCCAGTTCATTTACGCCTTCAAATATTTATCTTTTCTTTTTTCTATCTTATTTTGTCAAAACAATGATGATGAATGAAGTGGTATATGGGGATGTGAAGCAACAAGGACTATAATCCCCTAATCACTATATGTATATATATATGAATAGTTAGTTTTTCTTATTTTTAATATGCCACTCGCCACAATGCTCTACGATCGTGTTAGACCGGGACCTACGGTTTAAAGTGGATTCCGAACCACTATAAACATCCATGGCACCGCCGGGACTCGAACCTGAAACCTGTGGTACCGAGCGCCAGAGCGCTAGCCACTCGACCATTCAGGACCCTTGTCAAAACAATAAATTTTTTTGTACACATTAACTTAAAATTTTTTTATCGTTTATATTCTACTAGAATTATGCAACACTAGAAGGAGGATCTTTTGTGTCCTAGCTTATTAATCTATTATTACTAAGATAAAAATAACTTTACTTTAAAGCATCTTCCACCATTATAAACCTTCTTTGCAATCGAGCAAAACAAAGTAATCATCAGAAAGAATTACAGTTCATTTATTTTTATTATTTTACCAAATTTATACATTTTATTTAACATTATCAAAATTAGTTTTTTTTTTATCTTTTATAATAATAGGTGCATCAATTACAATAGTCTACAATCAATTGCTTGTATTTCTCATGTTTAATGTAATTTTACATGATTTCTCATAGTTTTTGTGAATGCTTTTAAAAACCAAAAAGATTCACGAATCAATTCAGCATTATTGTTCTTGCTTACCTTATCAGAGATTAAACAGATTTTTTAAATTTTGTTTCAGAAAAATTATTTTAAATATTACATAAGACATAGAAAATATCACAGCTTTTTTTAATAGAATACCATAGGGGTCTGACAGCCATCCGTAATTCGGTTGGTTTTTAAATTTAAGACAGAAAACCACAACTACTATACAATAATACAACTCAATAAATACTACTGTACTATCTACAATAATATTGTAATCAGAAAAAAAATTAATATTCAATTAATATTTCTCACCAGAATTTTTTTTTTCAAATGTTATAAGAAGGGTGGCGCAACAATTTAAATTTCCTGCCTCTATGCGCATACCAATATTTAAATAAACATCTCAACTCAACATATTTAACATGACGTTCATCGGATGGTTGTTGTGGCATCCAGTTTTGGCCAGTTGAACAAGAACCAGTTTTGGCCAAGCTGAGCCAAGCAGATTGTTCAACATAGAGTATTTAATCGATGCAAAACATCATTACCATATTGAATAAAAGGCAATACATAGGTATTTAAAACAAATTTTAAATATAGATTTTGCCAATCAGATTGTTCAACATGTATTTAATCGAAAACATCATTACCAGATTGAATAAAAGGCAATACATAGGTGTTTAAAACAAATTTTAAATATAGATTGTTGCCAATTTTGGCCAAGCTGAGCCAAACAGATTGTTCAACAAAGAGTTTTTAAAATCAAGTAAAATATCATTACCGGGTTGAATAAAAGACAATACATAAGTGTTTAAAACAAACTTTAAACATAGATTGTTGCCAGTTTTGGCCAAGTTGAGCCAAACAAATTGTCCAACAAAGAGTTTTTAAAATCAAGTAAAATATCATTACCGGGTTGAATGAAAAGGTAATGCATAGGTGTTTAAAACAAACTTTAAATATAGATTATTGCCAATTTTGGCTAAGCAGAGCCAAACAGATTGTTCAGTATACAGTTATTAAAACCAAGTATTACAACTAAACTAAAATATCCTTACCAGATTGAATAAAAGGTAATACATAAGTGTTCAAAACAAATCTAAATATAGATTGTTGCCATTTTTGGCCAAACTAAGCCAAACAGATTGCTTAACAATAGAGTTATTAAAACCAAACTAAAGTAAATTATCATTACAAGATTGAATAAAAGATAATAGATCGGTGTTTAAAACAAATTTTATATACAGGTTGTTGTCATTTTTGGCCAAATTCAGCCAAACAGATTGTTCAACATAGAATTATTAAAACCACACTGAAGTAAAATATCATTACCAGATTGAATAAAAGGTAATAGATAGATATTTAAAACACACTTTAAATATAAGGCAAGAAAATAAATATTTAGAATAAATAAAAAAGGTTAGCAAGGTCGTTCTTAACATGAGGATCAAATAGGGATTTAATGCGGGGAGAAGATTCACTCTATCATAAGGCAACTTTTCCTTAAAAACAATTTACTGGTACAACCTTATTTGTTGATATAACCCTACTGCCCTATCTATTGATATAATTAAGCAATGAAACATATAATAACATGACACACATTTAAAATTCTTTCCAGAAGAAGGTTGACTACTGCAGATATTCGAGTGTTGATTAAGCCACTTTTTCCCGCCGTTAAAGTGAGCAAGCCAGAGTTTCTTTTTTCAGTTTGCGATGTGGGAAGCAAATAAAGGCGGCGCATCAGAGAAGTAAAGCTTACCTGGTTCCCGGCGCTTTCCGTTGGTGGCGACGGCGGCTTCATTGACGGAGGCATCGGCCAAAGACGTTCCCTGCGAGCCGTGCTGCTCGGAAATGAAAGGACCGCCCTGTACTTCAGGTGATAGACCACGCCATTCCTCGCTAAATAATTCATAAGGACCTTTAGACAGCTAATGCGAAAGGCATTCTTCTATTATTTAACAATGCGTAATAATTTATAACTGGTTTTAAATATAAGATGCCGGTTCTGCATTATATATAGATCACTAGGAGGAAACGGAGCGGACAAGAAGAACCATTCTCTTTTCCCTCCTCGGTGACGGAACGGGGGTGGTGGGGGTGGGGGAAGAGCTCTGAATTTCACTTCGTCGTATAATATTCATTTGGTAAGAGTTTTGGAAATCCTCATTACTTGTTTTCAGCGGGCTGCTGACGGATCTTATCGCGTTTATTTTTATGTGCGGGCTAATATTATTCACCTCGCCCTTTTTGCCACCCGCTCCTTTTTCTTTGCAGAAAGAAAAGGAGAATCCTCTTTAATAAATAAATCACAGTCATTTCATTTAGCTTTTTGCTTTTTGTTTGGGTGCTTCAATTATTGGGCTTTGCTGCCGTGACCGCTTAATGTAAAGCACGGGGCTTTATGCATTGAGAAAGTTAGCTCCACTTTTGGGTACTTGACTTGACGTTTGAAAACAAGGCGCCTTTTTTTTTTTTTTTTTTAATAAGAAGTTTCGTTAGTTGTGAAAGGATTGAATTGCCAATATCACTCAGTTGATGATAATAAATAAATTGAAAATAGAAAATAAAAATTATAAACGACTGGGTCGATATATAGATTACCTATATAATTTAGAATTTAATGTAAGAACCGAACGCATAACAGCAAGATTAAAAAAAGAGTATTCCAAACAATTTTCTTTTCTTGGAAAAATCTCATTTTCACTTTGAAATAATATGATCTTTGCTTTCACCAGACGATCTTTTAGAGCGATTTAACATTATTGGGCTGTGCTGCCTGACCGCTTAATGTAAAGCACGGGGCTTATGCATTGAGAAAGTTAGCTCCACTTTTGGGTACTTGACTTGACGTTTGAAAACAAGGAGATTTTTTTTACTTTTTTTTCCCGAAGTTGTGAAAGGATTGAATTGCCAATATTACTTAGTTGATGATAATAAATAAATTGAAAATAGAAAATAAAAATTATAAATGACTGGGCCGATATACAGGCTACTCAACTCAGGTTACTCAGGTCGATATTAATGTAAGAACCAAACGCATAATATCATTCTTAAAAAATTTAAAAAAAAAAAAAAAAAAAAAAGAGAGAGAAATCCAAACAATTTTCTTGTCTTGAAAATTTCATTTTCACTTTGAAATAACATTATCTCTGCTTTCAACAGACGGTCTTTTACAGTGATTTCCAAAGTGGGGTACGCGTGCTCAAGAGGGTACACTAAAGACGTATAGTATAGGTTCAGAGTCAGAACTGCATTAACAGAGGGCATCCAATCATATTTTTTCTGATATTGCTAAGTAAATGCAATCACATTGCTCACATTTAATTCTAATTAAAAATTTTAATTTGTAATTTAGTTTAATTATGTGTATTTTTAAAATAAATAAATAATAAATAATTTTATGACTTCACAGACATACCCATCCACACATACACACACATATATAATATATATTATCTTATATGGGTGGTACAACTTTCAATTATTTTCATCTTAGCTGTAAGTGATCCAAAAAGTTTGGAGAGCGCTTTAGATTATAATTCGTTTGATTATGAATATTAATAAATGGATAATTAAAATAAACTATCCATTTAAATGATATCCTTATTACAAAAATAAATAATAAATTAAATAATTTCCTTCGATAAGCAATCGTAACAATAGGAAAAGTGCTAATTCACTTAAAAACCATTGTAAAAAGAGAATATTGTAATTAATTGCTATTTATTTGGAATTAATTGTAATCAATTACGTATGTAAGAAGAATTCTTAGGTATTTAATAAGGCAAACAAGTAATTATATCAACTCTTTAACCAAAGCTTTTTTTACAATAGTCTGATGCTTAAAGAAACATTCTTCAAATCTGATTCTGTCAAATTAATATGACATCTAGAAATTAGTAGTTAATTATTAAAATAGCCTAGAAATTCATTGGTCTTGTAAAAGTGTATTATGCTGTAAACATTGATATAGTGAGAAGTTATATTCAAGTTAAGTTTACACTCAACCAGTGACTTTTATACCAGTATCTGCACAACAACGGTTATACAATTGAATTAAAAAATCTTTTAATGGTTAATGCATTTATGTAAATACAACCTATTCGTTATTTAATTATTTTCTAATTACTCACATATTCACTCATCTAGCAAGAGGACGTAAGTTTGAATCCCAGTGGAGTAAATTGCCGGTTCTCCTTTCAAAACAGAGGAGACTGGGCAACATATATGACTGTTATGACTTAATATATATATACGTGGCTGTATAACAAATAAATGATTACTTATTATATATGACATATGGCTATATATGACTAGTTTATATGGCTATATATGAGTTATTATATAGGGCTGTTACAACTCATATGAGAATCTCGCTTCAACACTCATATCGCTTAGAGGGAATTTTTGGGTTTTGTCCCATATGTCACGTAAATAAGGGGAAAGATAATCATTTCGCGAAGGTATGACTTACCCCTCCTGTAGTTGGATTGATCAGAGCATATATAAATTAAAAAACAGAACCTCTATGCATTAAAGAAAAAAATTAGTTGTCACATATTTTTCAAAACATTTGTTTTGAAATTCCAATCTAAAACATTGCTTTGTGTTAAACCACCTTAAACAATAGTGCTAGATTTTACTGTGCATTTAGACCAGAATATCGAAGAACTTTTTGAACGCAAGAGATGAAAATCTATTTAGAAATATCTAAAAATCAATAACCCAGTTTTTTCTTTAATTTTTGTTTGTATTTATTTATTCTGATGATGTTACGTTTGGATGATTATTATGATGTTTACTACAGAAAAGATGATTATAGGAATTTTAATTTCCTGAAATGATTATTATTATGACATTGCTTAAATAACGAAAAGAATTAATTGTGTTAAATAAAACTTAAGATTTATTTTCGAAAGGATTATGTTTTTGCATGGGATAGATCATTAAAAAGTAATATTGATTTAAATTTGATTCATTGTTTGAGTCAAAATATATTCTCTAGTACAGGCCACACTGATAAACTATTCCTTGTTTGGCTAGACTACATGAATCTTAGGAGGTTTTTGAAAAATGAATACGTCTGGAAATTTCTTTTCCAGCCTTTTCAAAGAACTATGATTTATTTCATGTACTGAATTTCATTTCAAAATATGGCAGATGAAAATTATTCCTGTTCGAATTTCCCTAGACCCAATTTTGAATAATCATCATTCATAAGCAGTGCTATTAACTCCTTAAAATTAATACCTTCATTAATTGTCCAAGGAAGATGTTTTCCAATTTAAATATATATCGAAGAATTTTTTGAACACAAAAGATGAAAAATGTATTCGGAAGTATCAAAAAATCAATAATCCATTTTTTTCTTCATTTTTTGTTCGCATTTTTTTTCTTATGATGTTACGAATGGGTGATTTTTATAGAAAAGACTATTGGAGGAATCTTAACTTCCTGAAGTGATTCCTAAATATGATAGTGTTTAAATAACAAGGTCTTCTATAAAATTAGCTTAAAAAATTCTGATTTCATTTCTTGTTCAATTCCTTCTATTAGCTCGCACTCTCCCTATATATATCTTGTTCAAATTTTCGTTAATAAAATGCATTTTATTCATCCACTCAAGTTCAAATACATTTTTTTAACTTGTAGTGGAGGACACTTGATGTCAATACAGTTTTTGCTAATATTAACTCAGTAATTAAATTTATTTAATTAATTTTATTTTTTTAGATTTAAATTGCATATATCTACCAATAGAGGGCGCCAGATAAACTTAAAAAAATGAATGAAAATTATTTACAAAGGATTTTCTGCAATATAGTGGGAAAAAAAGTAGAAATTGACTTTAAAATTTTTTTTTTTTATACTACTTGTTTTTATTATGTAACGTTTATAACGTTAATATTTTATAATTATTCTTATTATTTAAAAGCAAAATAATTGCAAATAGCTTTTTGAAACAATTTATCTAAAATTGCTATCCATTTCCGTCTTTTGCAAAGGCTTCCTTCACCTCTTAATTGACCTCCCTCCTCAGAGTGCGAATAACAAAGACTGTCGATCAACAACGATTGAGTGAGAAGAGCAAGTAACCAAGGGGCACTAAATGTCGAGACAGAGGGTACCTTACAACTTGATGAAGACCATTAAGATCCCCTCTGTATTCGCATCGTCGTTAGCGAAACACTCCAATTGAATTAGCCAAGTGTTATAATTGCCTTGATTCCACGCTAGCCGAAATGCATTACCAGAGCTGCTGTTGCATGTAGACATTGAAGAGTGCCAACTTAATAGGACTAATAATGATGTTAACAGTACGTATTGGTCTTTAAATTTTAATTCAATAAAACATTCCAAGTTTGCTGCATATTTTAATAGACATATGTCGATAATACTTTTCATAATATCTATAATAATATTATTATTAAATAAATGATAATTTATTACTAACGAACCTTACACTCAAGTTAGTCACAAAGATCTAAATGTACAATTATAACGCTTAACATCGGGTTAAATTATTCATTAGGCTGAAATTCGGAAATAAATAAAGTTCAAAGCCTAACTAAAGTGTAATTAAAACATTAAATCTTCTGATGCATGTCAAAACTGCTGTAGCCAAGGTAGTAGCTAATTCAATGACTATTTAGAAAACATTAACCTGGTATAAAGAAACTTAAAAATTGGATGGTCCTCCTCTCGTATTTCAATATTTACAATCCTTATATGCTCAAATAGTTATATAAAGCTAATACGATTAAAGTAAATAAAGTTAATTAAATAAAAACTGAAATGCATTTTTCTTTATTTGCATTTTTCTTGCATAAGTTTAATTTCCATTACCACTGTTATGAAGAACTGGATTTTTCAAACCGGGAGATTAAATTCCGCATCATGTTATCTCTAGGAGATATTTTGATTTTAAAATGTTGCCGGATCTTCCCCTGGACAAGATATTATATGCAATCATTTTAATATTCAAAAAATCTGCTAAAAAACTACCAACAAAAATCTACAAACAACAACAACAAAAAAAAATCTAAAATGAGCAAGTTAGAATCTTTGCAAACTCCTCTGTCTTTCAGTGACCATCCTGTATTAACTTAAAAAGCATATCAAAAATACTTTTAAACTCTTTAGAGCAAATCTCCATTAATTAGTTAGACTAACAGTATAATTTCAGCAAAACAAAATCAGAAATTCTTATATTTTAAAATAAAAAA
The DNA here is from genome assembly GCA_021605075.1 of Caerostris darwini. Taxonomy (NCBI): domain Eukaryota; kingdom Metazoa; phylum Arthropoda; class Arachnida; order Araneae; family Araneidae; genus Caerostris; species Caerostris darwini. Next base: position 17,051 of record BPLQ01000307.1, read on the forward strand.
ATGCAAATGATAATCCCGAAAGAGCAACTTTGACTTTTCGACTGTACTACAAGAGCCAAGCCTCGTAAAGCTACTTCATTTACAATGTTGTAGGGTCACATAATGACCTCATAGCCTTGCACCTGTTAGTGTCCACAGTGGATTGGTTTTTTGAGCTGTCACAGGTCTGAGGGTCGATAAACAATCGTATGCAGCACGCAAGAGTGACTGGAAACTTCTGTTCATTCCCAAGCCCTTAAATGCATAGAAGAGGCAATAAAAAAGCCGAATAATTACCAATGATTTTTTTTCTTTCTGTAGGGTTGATGGCGGTACGATTTATTTCCATTCAAAAGATTGCCGTCATTTAGCTCAGCTATTCAGGTAAAAAAAATTTCCTGAAATAAATCTAAATATTTAGAATATTTTGATTTTACGAAAATTTTAACATGTAATGTATTTTGTTGATGTCTCAGTTAGTTTAAACAGTTCAGCAAAAAGTGTGACGCTATTCCCAAAAATTCATTCCTATGGCTGTTTTTAATTTCCTTCTCATGGTAAGAGGGTAAATGATAAAAAGATTACAATACTGTGAACAAATAATTAAACTGATTTTTAATAGTAAATTAATAAAATCATGGTATCACCATGGTTTACCATAAGGTATACCATATACCATAAGTTTACCACAAGGTATACCATTTACCATAAGTTTATCATATGGTATCACCATGTTTTTTATGGTATCACTGTTTCTTTCTAATAAAAACAAATTTGATGATAGCTGATTTTCAATAAGAAAGATATAAAAACTTTACCACCAATTAGGGTTATACACATATACACAAAATTTCTAAAGGAAATTTCAGCATTCTTCTGCAAGTAAACTATCATAATTACCTAGCATACACTGATTGATCAAATAATTATTTACACTATGTTATTTTTATGGTAAATGTAAGAATAGTCTCTCTTAAATTTAGTAAAATTACCTTTGGTAGGATATCAACATTTAAACTTTAAGATAACATTTTGTCTTTGCGCGAAATTTAAAGAAAATACTTCAAATTATTAATGTTGGAAAATTAAAGCTTTTTTACATATCTGTTCAACAGAAAAAATAATTTTGAGTTTATTTAATGTATTTTAAAAATATATTTGAGCATTTTTATTTAATAAAAAACAACTTCAGCAATTATATTGTTTTAAGGGTTTAAAAATTAATCACAATACTTAAGTGAATATTTAAAACATAAAATAGGCTTTTTTTATTATTCTCAAATAATTAACAAAGATTCAAATTATTCTCACTATTATAATTTGCCTAAAAAAATGTCGTCAAATATTGCCCATTTTCAGAAAGGTTGAGAGCTAATCTTAAAGCTTATGTTATTATCTTCTAGATTATTGTTGATTTCTTACAATATGAAATGTGATACTTTTGTGATACTTGACACGTTCAGATTGGGTGTTTAAGTAATAATTTTCAGTCATAAATTATTTTAATTTATTTTCTAAAGGAAAACAACTTGCATAAATCAGGAAAAGAAAATTATTAATAATATTTAATGTATCCTTATTATTTTATTTTAAATAATCTGCTGCAATAAACATAGCAGAGATTTTAATACATAAAAATACATAGTAAAATGTATAAGAGTGTTATTGCATATTGTTCCATTGACTAAATTTTAAATCTCACTGCTTATGAGTTTTTTAAATGAATATATAACTATTAGACAGATAAAAATGCGTATTTTAATGTATAAGAGAATTATTGCATATTGTTTCACTGATTAAATTTTAAATCTCACTGCTTATGAGTTTTTTAAATGAATATATAACTATTAGATACTTAAAAATGCGTATTTAAATGCATAAGAGTGTTATTGCATATTATTCCATTGAGTGAATTTAAAATCTCACCGCTAATGATTATTTTAAATGAATATATAATTATTAGATACGGCATAAGCTATCATCACTGTAACGGAAAGAAAAAACATTCGAATATATTTTTGTCATTTATATATGTAATTTACAAAATAAATATTCTCAAAACAGTTAAACTATATTCGAAACCGAAACTGGTACGCTAAGCATTATTTTCCTTATTTCGTGTGAGCTAATATTAACGTATTCTTATTTTTATTTATTTATTTTGTTATATTTCATCTAAGCCACGAAAGTTTTCAGTCGAGTTGTACATTACATTTGAACTCGTATAAAAAGTGTTCTGCAGTTAAACATCATTAGAAAGAATCATTAGGTTAACAAAACAACTATTAGCTTTTATCGTCAATTGGATCAGATTTTCTCAGATCCTATTATAATTTCAAAAGTGTTTTGCTCAAAAGTTGTATGGTTGCTAAACTCATGCCCCACATTAGCATTGATTTAAAAAAAAACCCAGAAAATTTGCCTTAGCATATTTTGTTTTGTTATTAAAAGACTGTACGTGTCAAATAATACAGAATATAGGGTTTTCATATCAATAGTTTAGTTTTGATATTTTTTTCATTTTCTCTATTTATATAAGTATGCAATAATTCTTGTTATCATTTCTAAATTAACAATTCTTTATTTTTCTTTTATTGTATTAAAGTAGGTGTCTCTGAAAAAGGAATTAAATAAAATTCAGAATGGGAATGAGTGATATATGTTTTTTTAACAGTTTTTTTATTCATTTAAACAAACATATATATCTATAGATCTTCCTGAATAATTTAAATATAAGTTACGTAGAAATAATAACTTTTAACTCTTGCCAAACCCAATTCGTGGCCCATTTGTAATGCGAACGTCTAGCGTGTAGGATTTCTCGTGTTTGATAACCACTGGTGGAGTCTATTACTGTCAGTGTTTTCAGAAGCGAGGTTTTCCGGGTTTTCTCCCAAACGACACGTAAATCTTGGCCACTTATTCCTAAAATTTCTTTTGGAAGGCAATGTCCTCTCTTCATTATCTTTCAGTTTGTGTTATATATAAGCATAACTTAAATAAGTAAATTCTTGCTGATTGTACTATTTAAAAAAAAGCACCGCCCACTCAAAAGCTATATGTTACTATGCCTGTCTCTGGGGCCTGCATGGCCGAGTGGTTAGCGCTCTGGCGCTCGGTGCCACAGGTTTCGGGTTCGAGTCCCGGCGGTGCCATGGTTGTTTGTAGTGGTTCGGAATCCACTTTAAAAAGTAGGTCCCGGTCTAATAGGAAGAGCGTTGTGGGGGCAGTGTTACTCCGCGTCCATGGCTTATCTTCAAGTTACGCGCGGCCCCTGGGTAATGCAAAGTGAGTACGTCTGTGCAGCACTTGCCTTAAGGCATCCAAAGACCAAGTTGTCTGTGTTTGCCAGCTGCATTAGAAAGAAAAAAAAAACTATGCCTGCTTTAACATAATACATTTTTTTATGAGTTTGGCTTCAAAAGGAACAACACACAATGCATAGAAATAATTTACGAAGACAAGTAAAACTTAAATGAATAAATTCTTGCTGATAGTACTGTTCCAAAAAAAAAAAAAATGTTCTCTCAAAAGTTATATGTTACTATGCCTGTCTTCCCACAAGAAATTTGTTTGAGTTTGTTTACAAAATTGGCAACACACAATGCATAGGAATAATTTAGGAAAGCAATGTTCTCTCTTCATTATCTTTCACTTTGTGGTAGAACTTAAGCGAGCAAATTCTTGCTGATAGTACTATTTCAAAACACCCACTATTCTCTCAGAATTTATATGTTACTATGCTTGTTTTCCGCTAGAAATTTTTTTATGAGTTTGTTTTCAAAAGGGACAGCACACAATGCATAGGAATAATTTATATCACCTGAAATACATATTTAGAAAATAATTTTTTCTATTATATATAAAATATACTGTATAAAATGAAAACAATGCCCTCATATTGTATAATATTGCATTATTTCTCTAACGTTGCGTGTGTTTCGTATTTTTTCGTAGTAAATATTTTTGTGTTATGTTGTTGCAACTGCTAAGACTGTCAGAACATGATTTAAATATTTATCTTTATTTATTCTATTAAATAATAGGAGCCATATTCTTGCTGAATATCATACTGAAGAATATTTTTATCTATTTTATATTTAATTAAAGTTTAATTTTCCATTTTAAAACAATGTCCACAATCATCCACGTTGTTTCAATTCATTGTTAAAGTTGCAGTGTGAAATCAAAAGTTGGGAGTAACTGTAAGTGATGATATTTAATTGACTTATAATTGATATTAAAATGTTACAGCATTTTTTAAGGATTTCTTATTGGATAGTTTCCCCTATTGACCCTAACTGGTGTACGGAAAAAACTACTGGCAAAATTTCAATATAACTGATTGCTCAAATAAGGACATTGATATATAAGGTTACGATGTTGGGAATAAGTTAAGTGAGAATGATTAATTAATTGATAATTGATATTAAAACTTTATAGTTTTTTTAAGGATTTCTTATTGGATAATTTCCCTTATTGACTTCATTCCCCTATTGACCCTAACTGATGTACGGAAAAACCACTTTTGCCAAAGTCGTGTTAAAAGAATACTTATGTGCAAAAATAGTGCTACAATTTTTAAATATTTATAAAAATTTCAATAGAACTGATTGCGCAAATAATTATATTGATTTATAAGGTTACGATGTTGGGATTAAGTTAAGTGAGGACGATTAATTGATTGATATTAAAATTTGATAGTATTTTTTATTTAAGGATTTCTAATTGGATAATTTCCTTCATTGACCCTAACTGCTGTACGGAAAAAAACTATTGCCAAAGTGGTGTTAAAAAAATACTCATGTGCGAAAATAATGATACAATTTTTAAATATTTATGAAAATTTCAATAGAACTGATTGCGCAAATAGTGATATTGATTTATAAGATTACGATGTTTGGATTCAGTTGAGTGAGGACGATTAATGAATTGATAATTCATATTAAAATTTTATAGTATTTTTTTAAGGATTTCTTATTGGATAATTTCCCTCATTTACCTTAACTGATGTACGAAAAAACTTTTCCGAAAGTCGTGTTAAAAATACTCATGTGCAAAAATAGTGCTACAATTTTTAAATATTTATAAAAATTTCAATAGAACTGATTGCACAAATAATGATACTGATTTATAAGGTTACGATGTTACATGTTAAGTTAAGTGAGGACGATTAATTGATTGATATTAAAATTTTATAGTATTTTTTATTTAAGGATTTCTCATTTGATAATTTCCTTCATTGACCTCATTCCCCTATGGACCCTAACTGGTGTACGAAAAAAAAACTATTGCCAAGGTCGTGTTAAAAAAATGCTCATGTGCGAAAATAATGATACAATTTTTAAATATTTATGAAAATTTCAATAGAACTGATTGCGCAAATAATGATATTGATTTATAAGATTACGATGTTGGGATTAAGTTAAGTGAGGACGATTAATGAATTGATAATTCATATTAAAATCTTATAGTATTTTTTTAAGGATTTCTTATTGGATAATTTCCCTCATTTACCTTAACTTATGTACGGAAAAAACTTTTCCCAAAGTCGAGTTAAAAATAGTGCTACAATTTTTAAAGTATTTATAAAAATTTCAATAGAACTGATTGCGCAAATAATAGCATTGATTTATTGTTGCAGCATAAGATAAACTGTAGCTTAAGCATTATCCCATTTTAGTTCAGTTTACGAATCCATTTCAAAGAATCGCTAATGATGAGAATGCAGCCTGGGGCAAGATCCTTCTCGCAAACTAAGAACCGAGTTGAAGTCATCTTTAAAAAAGAACGTCACAGTCCCTTTATCTATTCATTTAGGATACTTTTTCATTTTTGAAATTTTAAAGAATACTCTTCATGCAAAAACGGGGTTAGCTCTAAATAAAATCGGTATTTGTCACCTCAATCAGTCTTTCCATTTCTCCGTCGTACCCCGGGGGATTGGAAATTTCGGGGATTTATTACTTAATATCCGCCCGAGAACCCTTCTTACTAAGTACCTCTTAGAGATTTTAAATTTGGTTTCATCCCTTTGTTACCTCTCGCCCTACCGTTGGTCCGAAAGTGTTAAAATAGGAGAATTATCTCACCATATTTTTCAAAGGGGGCGAAATCTTGTCAACGTTGGAAAGGGTTTTTTTTGTGTGCGTGTGCTGAAAGGGAGCAGTGCGCCGATGGGCAAGGCTTATGACAATCGGCTTGGATCCCTAATCTTGTAACCTGCATCGCAGCTAGTTTAATGCAAGGTGCAGGGGCTGTACATAAAGGAGAAAAATCGATTTTTGTTTCTGGAGTGTGCTATTTGCTCATCTGCTGGAAACAAAAAGGGGAAAAGGTGGTTGAAAATGCGTGTCTCTTGTTGCAGGAGGAAGCCCTTTTTTGGTATTTGCCAAAATGGGAACGTAATGGTTTGAAGCAGGCATTGTAGGTTTCAAAATGGATGAATGTCGCTTTCTAACAAATGCTAAATGAAAAAAAATATACATATTACGTAGTGAAAAGAATGAAATTGGTCATTTTTTTTCAAAATATAAGATAATAGTAAGGTTTTCTATTACTGGTATTGGAAATAAGGAATATTGTTGTCATATTCCTTATTTTCAATACCAGTAATAGAAAACCAGTAAAATCAGTAATAAAATACCAGTAAAACCAGTAATAAAATACCAGTAAAAGCAATCCATGAGAGGAACATAACGGTTTGAAGCCGGCATTATATGTTACAAAATGGATGAATGACACTTTCTAATAAATGTTAAAGGAAATATATATATTACATATTGAAAAGAACAAAATTGTTGATTTTTTTCAAAACGTAAGATAACAGTAATATTTCCTATTGATTGTATTGGAAGTAAGGAATATGACTACAAAAGTCAATCAGTGGGAGTCTGTTTTTAAATAGTGCTTACTGCCAAAATAGGAACATAATGGTTTCAAGCAGGCATTATATGTTTCAAAATGGATGAATGTCGCTTTCTAACAAATGTTAAGTGAAAGAAAATATACATATTACGTATTGAAAAGAATAAAATTGGTGATTTTTTCTTTCAAAATATGAGATAATAGTAAGGTTTTCTATTACTGGTATTGAAAAAAGGAATATGACTACAAAAGTCAATCCATGAGATTTACAAAACGGTTTGAAGCAGGCATTGTATGTTTCAAAATGGATGAATGTCGCTTTTTAACAAATGTTAAATGAAAAAAATATACATATTATGTATTGAAAAGTATGAAATTGGAGATTTTTTTCGAAATATAGTAATGTTTCTTATTGCTCGTATTGGAAATAATGAATATGACTGCAAAAGTCAATCCATGAGTATGTTGTTTTTTAAATAGTGCAGATATGTTTCAAAATGGATGAATGTCGTTTTTTAACAATTGTTAAATGAAAAAAATATATATATTACGTATTGAAAAGGACAATTTTTTTCCTTTAAAATATAATATAATACTAATGCTTTCTATTGCTCGTATTAGAAGTAAAGAATATGACTTTGTAGTCATATTCTTTACTTCTTCGTGTCGTTTTTTAAATAGTGCTTTCTGCCAAAATAGGGACATAAGAGTTTGAAGCAGGCATTGTATGTTTCAAAATGGATGAAATTTGCTTTCTGTCAAATGTTAAATGAAAAAAAAAATGCTATTACGTATTGAAAAGAATGAAATTGGTGATTTTTTTTTCAAAATATAAGATAATGGTAAGGTTTTCTATTACTTGAATTGGAAATAAGGAATATGACTACAAAAGTCAATCCACGAGAGGAACATAACGATTTGAAGCATACATTCTATGTTTCAAAATGGAGGAATGTCAATTTCTAAAAAATTTTAAATGATATATATTTTACATATTGAAAAGAATAAAATTGGTGATATTTTTTAAACATAAGATAATAGTAATGTTTTCTATTGCTCATATTGGAAATAAGGAATATGACTACAAAAGTCAATCCATGAGAGTGTTGTTTTTTAAATAGTGCTTACTGCCAAAATAGGAACATAATGGTTTAAGACAGGCATTGTATTCTTCCAAATGGATGAATGTCGCTTTCTAACAAATGTTAAAAGAAAAAAATATACATATTACGTACTGAAAAGAATGAAATTGGTGACTTTTTTTTTCAAAATATAAGTTAATTGTAAGGTTTTCTATTACTAGTATTGGAAATAAGGAATATAATTACAAAAGTCTATCCATGAGAGGAACATAACGGTTTGAAGCAGGCATTGTATGTTTCAAAATGGATGAATGTCAGTTTCAAACAAATGTTAAATGAAATATATCTGTATATATATATATTACATACAGAAAAGAATAAAATTGGTAATTGTTTTGGAAACATAACATAATAGTAATGTTTCTTATAGCTCGTATAGAAAATAAGGAATAGGACTGCAAAACTCAATCCATGAGAGTCTGTGGTTTTTTAAATAATGCTTACTGCCAAAAAAAGGAGTATAATGGTTTGAAGTAGGCATTGTATGTTTCTAAATGGATGAATGTCGCTTTCTAACAAATGTTAAATGAAAAAATATACATATTACATATTGAAAAGAATGAAATTGGTGATTTTTTTCCATATATAAGATATTAGTAATGTTTTCTATTGCTCGCATTAGGAATAAGGAATTTGACTACAAAACTCAATCCATGGGAGTCTATTGTTTTTTAAATAGTGCTTACTTCCAAAATAGGAATATAATGGTTTGAAGCAGGCATTGTGTGTTTCAAAATGAAGGAATGTCGCTTTCTAAAAAAATGTTAAATGAAAAAAATATATATTAAATATTTAAAAGTATGAAATTGGTGATTTTTTTTTTGAAAGATAAAACAATAGTTATGTTTTCTATTGCTCGTATTGGAAATAAGGAATATGACTACAAAAGTCAATCCATGAGTCTGTTGTTTTTTAAATAACACTTACCGCCTTCAGAGTGACAGGAATATAATTACAATCAAAATTATTATAATATTCTTAAAAATTTCAATGTGTTTCAATTTTAATTTATTTAATTTAATGACTTTTGGAATTTAATATCATACTATGAATCCACTTTTCCCCTTTATATGCAATGAATGCACCTTGTATTAACTAACTACGATTCTGGTTACGATATTTGGGATCTAATGATTCAAAAATAAAAGTAAACCAATCAACGATTAATCTACCATGATAAGTTTTATTTTTTAACCCCTAAATCACTATTTTTATCGATGGTTTAGAATGGGTTTCTTCAATGATTTAAAAAACAAAAATTTATTGCACATTTTATTTTTAAATTAGAAGACCATATATCAGAATTCTTAACGAAATCAGATACTTTATCACACAATTATTTGTATTTCCTATTTGATTTATAAATAATGTAATCTTTCCAGATATGTTTTATTCGGCATTTTTTTACAATTAAAATATTCAGTATTTGTCATGTAAAATGGTGGTGAATGTTATTTATTCTGATGATTATTTTTTATACTTTTATAATTAAAGTGATTAAAATAAATAATTATCAACAACAAGACATGACTAAACAACAAACAGCAGCAGAATATAATTTCTTATATAATATGGTGTGTACTGTTTGTAACTGATCCCTTAGATTCGATATTTAAGCACATACCAGGTTCCACATCTCCAGCGAAGTGGCAAGAGCTTTCTCGACTCATCGCCAAATCTGCCGAACCTTCGTCTGGCAATCCGATAAAGGTGGTTGGCAGGTAATTTGGCGGCGGCCTAACTAGGACAAATAGCGACATCTATGGCGATGTTATTAGGAGGAGGGGAACTTTCGAATGGATTAACAGAGATTACATTGAGTAAATAGAGAGGTTGAGGTACAAATGAACAGCAACGGGGTTGTATAAATAAAGATTAGCGAACATTCATGAGAAAACAGTTCTTCTGATGAGGTTTTTTTTCTCTTTACATGAGACGAGAATTTTTTCTTTGTAATAGGTTGGGTTCTTCAAAAATAGGTTGGTAAATGAATGGTAAATCAAGCAATTGAAAAATATCCTATAAATTTTAAAATTTAAATTCGAGATCATCAAAAATCAAAACAAGCATAATAGCATGAATGAATTTTTCAAAAACAATTTAAATTAATTCAAAATAGCAAAATGAAAATTTAAATTTCGGGCAAGGTACAACATTTTTTTTAAAACTAGCTTTATTAAGTTTTAAGAGAAAGATAAAAAACATAACAAATAGCAAATTTTGCCATGTTGTTGTTTTTGAATGTCAGGCACTTTGACCTGAGGTCTCAAATTAGTCACAGGTTTTAAATAAAAATGAGAGTTATCTGATATATTTTCCTTTGAAAATTATGTAAAATGTACTCAATTGTTAGTAAAACATTTTTAGTAATTCATGACAGCTTATTCCATTACGGCTTTGATACTGGCTTAGAATTCCATTAACTTAGATTAGCTTTCCATAGCTTAAATTTTCCAATTTCCATTGCCACAAAGAGCTAGTTTAACAAGTACAAAAAAAAAAAAAAAATTAGTTATATATTGGAGTTACCATTTATATTGGATTAGCTAAACTTATTATTATAATGGATTAGTTAAATCTCAGACCTTTTAGGGATCCAAGAGTTTTCGTTAGTTTAATGTTCTATGTCACACCAATAGACCCAAAGTAGAACTATTGTTTTGAAGTCGATTCCTTTCCATGTTCACTTACAGAGCAACATTTTCCTAAATTGGCTGTGACTGCCCAGAAATTTGTGATCCTTTCCCGAAATTCTTATATGTGTGAAAGAACCTCTTCTGTTTTATTTCACCACAGAAATCGCGTTAAAAGACGTGGAATCAGAAATGAGTTTCAAATATAAGATTAAATATCTCAAAGGTATAACAATCTTTTCCTTTCAAAATGTAAACTTATTAAAACATAATATTTATTTCAATTCAATATTGTGTAAACTTTTTCACTTCACTATTGTTAAATTTATTAAATTAAAAAGAATAAGAATGCTGCTAAACAAAGACTGTCTAAGCAATTTATAAATCTCTTTCTCTAACATTTAAATTTCTGAAGAATATCAGTATATTCAGAGGGTGTCGGGGGGTGCTTTATGTGTCTCTCCTTAAATAAATTTTAAGAATTACTGCATTATATAAAAGTTATCAAAGGTAATTTATGTAATAATGATATGAAAATATCTATTTTTATTTACCTAACCTCCAATGATATTTGTAGAAATAATGAAAACAAAATTCCTACAAAATTACTTTTACATTTTTCCTTTAAATATACTTTAATATGAAACTTTAGAAATAGATTTTATAATTAATGAGGCCAAATGTAAAAATGATTATATTTATTCAATTTTTACAAGCAATTAGGATCTTTTATTTTATATGAGGGCCATACGATCATCAAAGGGTTGTTGAAATCTATTAGACAGTTAATAAGTTCAATATATTACTAAGTTCATATATAATAAGTTCTATATACTAAATAACAATGGAATATATACATGCTCATATAATAAAAAATAGTCTTTATGTTGCCATAAACAACTTTTCTTTAAGTATTGCCCCCATTCTTATTGACGTAGTGATAAAGTCAAATCTATACTATTTACAAGGTATATTCAAGATGACCGAGAAATTTTTAGCCTAAAAAGTCCCAAAAGCTTTTTGAAGATCAGATCTAATATGCTGTATGATATTGCAACAATCTACATTTAGGTGATAACATCCACCAAATATTCTCATTTAATTATTTTATGCCTTTCTTTATACTTTTTAAGGTAATGTCATTGTTATCTATACTACTATATTATTTTTAATAAGTTCCTTGGTTCCTTATTTCATCATGCGTATAGAATTTCCGAAATTTTCAAGACTAATTGTAAAAACATTATGTTATTCTGGATTCTCTCCATTTCTCTAACCATGATACAGAGAAATTGTGTTGTATAAATATCACATCACACGACAAAGGTTAATTGTATTTTTTTTTTTTCAAATAACAATTCAATTATGTTTCATAGATTTCTTCCTTAAGGTGCCCCATGTCTTTGTGCCACAAAGTCAAAGTCAAAAAGAAGTTTAATTTTTTACCCTTTATCATGATTCATCGACCTAAGTACATACTGATTCATGGACTTGGTCTAGATGTTGATGGTTTTTTTTTTTCAAATGAGACATTATGTTATTGGTTTAATATATTGAAGTTATTAGATGTTAAGTCGTGATTGTTTCGGGAAAAACTATCTAGCCTAGTTTAAAATCGGCTGCAGGTCCTTAAAAAAGGATTGATTTCAGCAATAGTGCGATATTTGGCCTCTCGATAAATAACAGCAAAAGGCAACTTCTCTACTGGGAATGACAATGGAACATTGAATTAGTGTTACTTTTGTAAAAAGCTCTGAGCTAATACTTATCGCAAACATCTGAATCTTGGGGGAAAAAAGTGAAAGACAGGCATGATTCAGACTTATTATTTTAATGCTGGAAGAAGCATACATTATTATATAGCATCAAAAAGATAAAAAATATAAAAAAACAGATTGTTTAAATGTGCCCAACTGTAAACATAATTTCATGTTAAATATTACGACATTTTATGGAATTTAAAAATGATAAAAATCAATGGCAATAGAAATGAGTAGCATGCTTTGAAATATCTCCCAATCTCAACTTTTCGTAAAACAAATACTTAACACATGCCTCAGGTAAAACTCCGAATCCATCTGTACGAGTCTATCCCGTAAGGGAATCAAATCTACAATGTCCTTCCCGTCCCCCCTTGACAGCGGAAGAGCACTCTTGTTAACAAAGCTCTATGGAATTAACGCGCATTGCTAGTAGAGGCGGGGAAGTGTACCTAATCTCTTTTTGCCGGATCATTCAGGTCAATAACTGGTGCCCAACGATGGGATTATCGAAGTCCCCCTTGGGTTGAAGTCACGAGAGGAAACACCAAGAAGGGGGACCCAAAACCTCTACGATTACAGCGGGGCGGTTGCGTAAACATTCCCTGCACCCCATCAAACCCCCCACCCTCTGTGGTAGTAGTGATTTTATTAAAGGCGATGGTCCCCAGAGACGATCATTATTTAATGGTGGTTCCAGTCTTTTCACTGCTATCATTGGGAGGCAACAATGAGTGATCCCTCTTCTATACTCGGTAGATCAACAAACCGTGATCAAGTAGATAGCTATCAGTGATTCGACAACATATGCCGACTTTGTAGTGTTACCCTTCATTAAGTTCGGGCTGGTAGTAACAACATCACAGGGGTGCCGCGGTCCACCCTTTCGATATGCCACGAAGAAAGGGGCCCGATATGTGCTGTTACATTGTGCAAGTAGAAAATCTGCTTTACTTTTAAGCTTCTTAATCAGCTTAAAAGAATGGAAAAAACATAATATACTTAATGCTAACTGAAAATTTATAACTAAGTTTATTTCACTAATTTAAACATGTAGTTTGGCAAACTTGTTTTTACTTTTTTTTTAAAAATTCGATTCAAAAATTAATAACAAAATAAATATTAATTTAATATATACATATAATTTTTTTTTTTAAATAAATAAATAAATGAGCGGGGCCTGATGGCCGAGTGACTAGATCTCTGGCACTAGGTACCCCTGGCTTCGAGTCCTGGCAATTACATAAATGCGTGTAGTGGTTCAGAATCCACCTTAAACCGTACGTCCCAGTTCTACTATGACTTTTGGGCGTAGGATTGTCAATCCTACCCTGAAAAAAAAACCATCTCATGTTTCGAAATCTGCCTGTAGACAGACGGCATTGGCCGACCAAATGAAACAAAAATAAATAATGTAATAATGATGTTTTAATCAAGTGCTGTTACTTAAATTTTTATTAAGAAGACGACTGTGACATAAATTTATAAATATTTAACTTTTTCGGACTTGTTAAATCAGTCAAATATTTAGGTTTTTTCCTGAAAATAACATGAAAATAATGATATAGTTATGTAAAATAATCGTTTTTATTGCATGCTTTATTTTACTGTACCTCACAAAAAAGTTCAACTTTTACGAATGTTTTTTAAAAGTTTCGTATCAAATGCAAAAAGTTCCTTTTTATCTCAACCTAATTTTCAAACTATTCATACATTAAATATTTCGATGCGTTTCTTTGTCGATAAACTTTTTAAGAACATCAATATAAATAAGTTTAGTTTTTACGTCGAAACTCAAAAATATCATTCTTTCAATATTTTTCTCGAACCAGGCATTTTTCTTTCATCCTTCAAGGTTTTAGAATTTCTTAGCAGTTTCTTCAACACTTTAGTAAAAGCTAAATGAACAGATCCTGCATATTTAATATGGATAGCAGATCGAGTTATCTTTTTAATTTTGCAAAATGTTTAAAGCTTTTCAGAATTTTTTTGAATTTAATGTTTAAACTTTTTCCCTTTATTGCATCATCACAATTTTTTTAAAAAGCTAGTTGTAAAACAGACTATAAAAATTCAATTGCGACATTTAACCTTTATGCCATAACTCTTCTTTTTCTACTAACATATTCAAATCAATATGATAGTTTATTTGCGACATATGATCTTTATGCTATATATTTCTTCAACTGGTATCACATTCAGATCAATATGATAATTTATTAGTGAGGTTATATGATCAAGTCTCTACCGCCATGCATTTTTATTACCTTTGAGATAAGCAAAATTTCTTTTATATTCAGTTTTAATTTAATTAATGTTTAAAGCTTTTCAGAAATTTTTTGTATTTAATATTTATTCTTTTTCCCTTTATTGCATCATGAAAATTTTTTTTAAAAACTAGTTAAGAGCGAAACTATAAAAATTCAATTGCGACATTTAATCTTTATGCCATAACTCTCCTTTTTCTACTATCGTATTCAAATCAATATGATAGTTCAATTGCGTCATGTAATCTTTATGCTATACACTTTTTTGACTAGTATCATATTTAAATCAATATGATAATTTATTAGTGAGGTTATAAGGCCAACTCTCTACCACCATTCATTTTTCTTCCCTTTGAGATAAGCAAAATTTCTATCATAATCACTTTTAATTTAATTAATGTTAAAAGCTTTTCAGAAATTTTTGGTTTTAATATTTATTTTTTTTTTCTCTTTATTGCATCATCAAAATTTTTTTTAAAAACTAATTAAGAGAGAAAATATAAAAATTCAATTGTGACTTTGAAATTTTATGTCAGAACTCTCCTTTTTCTATTATCACATTCAAATCAATATGATAGTTCAATTGCGTCATGTAATCTTTATGCTATACACTTTTTTTGACTAGTATCATATTCAAACCAATATGATAATTTATTAGTAAGGTTATATGACCTACTCTCTACCGCCATGAATTTTTCTTCCCTTTGAGATAAGTAAAATTTCTATTATATTCAGCTTTAATCTAATTTGTTTAAAGCTTTTCAGGAATTTCTGGATTTAATATTTATTCTTTTTCCCTTTATTTCATCAAGGCAAAAGGCTATTTAAGCAAAATTTCTATCGTATTTAGTTTTAATATAAATTGTGATCAAAGACTAAATAATTATTTGTAAATTTCATTATAATTTTTTATTAAGAATACAAAATAAATACTATACAATTTTCACTTAATATATTTCTCTGATTTTACATGATGTTTTAATTTGTTTAGAAAATGAACTGGGTTTTTTAACTAGCAAGGGTATATTCTGTAAATCGAATATGGATGCAGATATATATCTCAATGCATGGAAACCACTAAATTTATTTGTTACATTACATTTTGCATTGATTTAGTTAACATTATCCATTTATTTGTTACTGAGAACTGTAAAAAAACAGAAATTTCTTGTAAACAGAAATTAATTCTGCTTAAAAAATGTAAAAAGTACTCATTGCTTAAAAAAAGCAGTTTATTTTGTGTTTAAGATATAGCTGTTATTTGATGTATATAATATATATTTTCCCATATCTTATTTTAAATACATTTCTTTAAAATTATTTTCAACAGTCTGAATACATAAAAACATTTTAAATTCTAATATTAAAGTTCAAAAGAAAATTAAATTATTTAAATTTTAAAATTTATTATTTTTTTTTGTTGTGTACTCACAGAAGTATATGTATAAAGGAATAGTTATGTATAGCGAAAGTTGTAGCATTTTTTACATCCGATAGACATGTCTACATTTTTTTCATAAAAAATCTTCAATCCTCTTACTATTTCCATATAAAAGAATTTTGTATAGCCTTTAGAGATATATATTTCAGTATTTTATTTTATTATCGTTATTTTCTTTTGAATTTTGCAATATGCAAGATATTAAAAGACATTTTTTAAGAAATCTTATGCCTCTTATTATTATTTTTTGGAATTTGTTGAAAGACTTGGAATCTTTCAGAGCTAAACAGATTTATTTTTTTCCATTTTAATATTATATATTCATATACTACATTGATATTAACGTTAAATTTCGGAAATTATATAAGTAGTTGAATTTCTATAATTGAAAGTGGAAACATAAGCAAAATAAATTTTGCTACTTTTATGAGTTATGTTTAGATAACCTCTTCAGAGAGAACTTTTTTAAGTAAAGAAAAAATTTTGATTATTCGTTTGATTCCATTTCATTCATTTTATACCGATGACATATCAGCGAGCCAGAAATTTTTTTTATAAAAGTCATATATATATATACAAATAAATGCTGTCCACATGAGTAGATGTAGAAATGTTAATGGTAAATTGATGAATGAAAATATTTTATTCATTAAGGACATACAGTTTTACCATAATGTCCGATACCATCTAGTGTTACAGTATTTAAAAAGCGTATTTCATTACCTTTACCATATAAAAATATGCTACATATTTTTAAAAGTATATCAATACATTTATGTTGTTATTTTAAAATTTGTTATATTTATGTTGACTAATGACTATTCAGTCTATTAGAAAGAAATTATACTGATCTTTGTAGTATGGCATAGATGTTTCTAACAATTTGACCTTTCAATGCACACATATACAAGTGCATATCCAAAAATATACATCACTTAACAAACAAAGCTTGATGGAACTTGAGAATACCCATAATTACTATTACTACTTAATACCCATAATATCAACCCATAATTACTCCTTTAATCTTAAAGTTACTTTCTTTGAAATTTTAAAACTTATAAGGATATCGTTTATTATGGTTGCATACACCTCATTTATATGAAAGGGCACTCCAATATTTTTAATATTACTGACCAGGCGAACAAAAAAATGTAACACTTAAGTGTATTATAATTAGAAGCAAAATATTATACTACATAACATAGCTCAATGGTTGAATTTCCAATTACTTGTATGTTTTTTTCTTCCTGTTAATAAATCAACAATAAATCTTTCAATTTTTCAAACTAAACACAGTTGAATTTTTTTTATTTATGTCATTTATTTTAATGTGAGTGATAGCTTTGCAAATATCAATGCTATTGATTCAAATTGATGTAATGTTTTATCCTTACTCCATTTTTTTTAAAAAAAATATTCTTTAATTACCATAATTACCAGCGGCCATAATTACTATAATAAAGAACGAATTTAGAGTTCCATTCAAAATAATTTTTTTTATATTTCCTTCAAAGCTAAATAACATCTGATTAAGCGTTGACAATTAAATATTAGTTTTTTGGAACTATAACTTAATTAAATGATAAATCAACGAATTTTCTTACTATTTAACATCATACAATGGGTGAAGCTGAATTTTTTGGAAAATGATGTCCAACTTAAGTCTGTTTAGAAAATCAAATAAGATGTTAAACATTATTTGATGTAAATATTGGAAAATATTGTTTATAAAAAAACGGAATTCTGTAAAAAGTTAATATTCAAATATCCAACGAATTACATCCCTCGTCATTAGTATATTAAAAATTCTATTAAGTAATTATAAATGTATTTCCTCAGCATTATATATGAATTTCATGGAAAGTTATTGATTTTTCACTAATTTTACATGAAAAATGTCCTAAATTAATTCACAAAATTTAGGTAATTAATTTAAATAATTCTCGCTTTAATGTAATAATAAATTAACTTTAAAGTGATTCTAGTTTCAATAAGTTTCAGCAAAGAGAATAAGAAAATATTTTATGAAAATAAATGACGGACATTTATTAAGGAAAGAAAAATTCACTTTCAAATGCGATAAAAATTAAAAACAAAAAAAAATAGTTTATTAAAAACAATTATTAAACGCTTTTAGAAATTTATTTACTACTATTTATTTTCTGTTTGTAAAATGTTTTATTTAGAGGGAAATCTGGTATTCATAAAAAATTGCGTAAACATTAATATATATTAATAAAATATTTTAATAAATGCAACTAAAGAGTATTTTAGAATTTATGTATACCTTCTCAGACTTCTCTACAACTGTGATTGAATAATTGCCTTTTAAAAAAATGTTTTAAAGTTTAAAGAAATGATGTTCTTGAATGGCTTCTTAATGAATATTAAAACAAAATTCGGTAGAAATTGAAGCTTTAGAAGAACATGTAAATCTAAAATTTTGTGCAATACACAATTTTAATAAAGTCCTTAACTATTTACAATATTAATTTCTGAAGAATTCGAATTTTATATCAAGGAAATGAAGTGATTTTTATTATATTTTGCTTCCTTATTCCAGATAGTCTTTCCATTTATAACAATAATTAATTTTGTTAATTAATTTTTATGAAATTTTATTAGTAATTAGGAACAAATAAATTAGCATTGAAAACTATTCAATATTTTACTCCATGGTAATAAATTTTTGACTATTTATTTTTAAATATTTCTTCCAAATTTCAAATTTCTGTTCATTATTAGCATTTTGAACAAGAATGAACAATTTTTGAACATTTTAACAAATAAAATATTCATTTAAATTTCAACTATCTGCTATCTATTTATTGTATATAAATGACACATTTATATTTAAATAATTCAGTAAATTTTTGTAGACTGTCCGGTATCTACTAACACAGGAAATATAATATGCTGAAATTATTAGATGGGAATTATATATTTGTTAATATGCAAAAAATAATGCTAATAATAAAGTTATAATTCAAAAATTAAAAGCAAAATAATAATCTATTTTGGTTTTCCAAATAAAAAACGAAAACAATTTTTTTTAAAAATTGTTTCATGTTTGAGGTGTGACTATACTCATAAATAAATAAAATGCTCAGGAAAATTAATTAAAAATCTACTGAATAAAACATGAATCTGTGACCAGTTTCTAATTATTCTGACTTCGAAATAAAATCAATCATTTCAACCATTTTAATATCTTATTCAATTAATAATAATAAATAAATAGAGATAGTATAAATAGGGTTTCATTTTTAAAGAGAAGTTATTTTTTTGTTGGTTTTATTTCAGTCTATCAAATCCTTCTTTATTGTTATTTAAAATTACACACAAATTTGCTTTGTTCAAGGAATGTATCACTCCTCAAAGCTGCTGTCCAGTGAAGAAATTTGAACAAGAGTAATTAATAAAATATTAATTTGAATCTCAACTATCTGCTATCTATTGTATATAAATGGCACATTTATATTTAAATACTTCTGTATATTTTTATAGACAATTTATATATATTATATGTTGTTATAATGTTATATATATATAAATTATATTGTTAGTTATAATTTTATTTTATATTAACACAGGAAATAAAATATGCTGAAATTATTAGAGGGGAATTATATTTTTGCTATTTTTGCTAATATACAAAAAATATTGCTAATAATAAAGTTATTCTATAAATATTAAAAGCAAAACAATAAATATATTTTGGTTTGCTAAAAAAATAAACATTTTTTTTTTTTTTTTTCATGTTTGAGGTGTGACTATACTCATAAATAAATGAAATGCTCAAGAAAATGAATTAAAAACCTACTGAATAAAATATGAATATGTGACCAATTTATAATTATCATGACTTCGAAACAAAATCAATCATTTCAACCATTTTAATATCCTATCTAATAACAAATAATAAGAATAAATAATAAGAATAAATAGTTAAGGGTAATAGAAATAGGATTTCATTTTTAAAGAGAACTTTTTTTCTTTCGGTTTTATTTCAGTCTATCAAATCCTTCTTTACCGTTATTTAAAATGACGCGCAGCAAATTTTGCTTTGTTGAATGTGTCACTCCTCAAAACTGCTGTTGTCCAGTGAAGAAATTCCCCTGCCTTCTTTAGGGGGGGGGGACAACACAACCTCCGCAACATCCGAACTGGAGGCAGTATGCGAAGGTACAACCCCGTGTAGTGATTAGCGAAGCAACTGAGGTTGCAGCAGCAATCTGTGTAGGGGGTAGGGGGCGAGCAGGCCTCCCTTCCAACGAAAGCATGCTGGTTGTAATTAGTCTCGTCTCCTCCACTAGCAAGGCAGAAGGGAGGAAGATAGAAACCAAGCAAAAGGCAGAAACCTTTAAACTGGAAACACCGTGAAAAGGCGCATTTATAATTCAGGCAGCGCATTCATTATTAACGAAGAAGGCTTGTACTAAATACATAATGTAGAGATATCATCCGTTAATGCAACGTCGCTGGTATGTGTGACGGGGGAGGAGGGGGAGTAATGCTGTAGCGTGTGCAAGGGGGGATCGTTATACTGGTAAGGAACAACTGATTTAGGAAGTGTTCCCTTATTGGATTTGTAATCGAGTAAAGACGAGATTACCTGGGAATTCGGGCTAATTAGCTCCAAAACCTTCCTCCGGGCGGGAGACTGAAGAAAGACGAAGCTTCGCATTTCCCGGAGCTTCGAGAAATTCCTTCTTTTTTTTTCCTTTTTTTTTTATTATTTATTATTACTCCTCCTTTTTTTTTTTTTAATTGCGTTTGCCGAGCAAATGCCTATCGAGGGTTTGTCGTAGAGAGAGAAAAAAAAAAGTATTAATCAGAAAACGCCAACGTGGAAAAATTGTATTTCTTATTTCTTACACGAAAAGCAAGCAAAATCCTTCCGAGTTACATAGATTCTGTTTAGTGAATGAATCTGCTAATTAAATTATAATTCTGCAGAGGAAGGAATTGAAAATGAATGAAAAAAATGTAATAATAAATAAATAAATAAATAAATGAATAATAATAATAATAAAAAAATTGAGTTTGTAATTAAACTCGACCAATAGTGCTCTGTTTGGTTTTGAATCGGGTCGCATGTCGAGCGAGCATTAATGCGACTACAATTAATTTGTCTGATTAGATGCCTTGAGCAAAATTATTTAATATTCCCTCTATTTGAACTGGTAATAATAATACTCTTGAGTTGGTAATAATTTCCAAGGAATAAATATTTTTCTCAAAACAACGATTAAAATTACCAGCTTTTAGTAATTTTCATGAATCCTTTTTTGTTTGGTTTGGGTTTCAAGAAAATAACTATTTGGTATCATACATTTGAAATAAATATTTGGCATCACACTTTTTGAAATAATATTTGGCATCACACTTTTTGAAATAAATTTTGGAGATTTTACGCATTTACAGCATATGAAATAAAGGACGTTCAGTGTGTTATAAGTCAACGAAACTGTTAACTTATTTAATATGCAAAATAAAAAACAGCAAGGTTAAAATTGAGATGAAGCGCCATTTTTTTTAATCTGTGAAACAACTTCAAAAAAGATTTGATTAAAAAAAATATTACGGGGTTCTTTTCCCGTTTTCACTTTTCTATTAACTTTTTTCTGTCATTTATAACATAAATATCTTTGATATAACAATATATTTTTGTACAAATAAAGAGGAATACATATTAAATATTCAGCTTTCAATAATTATATAAATTGATATTCGGAATATAGAAAAACTTTTCATCGTATTATTATAATAGTTATTAAAAAGAATTGTTTGAGAATTAACTAATCCTGTGCTTGATTCTTTGTTCTGTATGTGAAATATTTATTAATAAAACATTTCTTTAAAGATCATAAAGAACTATTATTTAATACATATTTGTTCTTTTTAAGTATTAAGTAAAGGGAATTCTGTATATGAAAGTTGTATGTTATGTAATACGGACAAAAAATACGTATTAAAGACAAAAAACACAGCAATGAAGTAATATTCATATTATTATTGTATTGGACCCGAATATGTACAGTTCAAATACTATATACATCAAATTTTTAATAAAACAAATCAATTCCGCAGACACAATTGTACAATATTCCGCGACATTTACATCAAGTTATTAAATGAATTTCTCACAGAGTTTACAATATCTTTTTAAAAAATGCACAACGGTGAACTTTACGACACTTTTTTTTTCTTTAAAATCCGACATCATGAAAGTGGAACTGTTTTAATAGCACACGAATGGATGTAGATTCAGTATATTTTTAACAGCCATGTAAGATTCAGAATACAGTCATTGGTGATTACAAATTTGATTTCCAAATTTCATTTACTTTAATTGGTAATATGAACTTAAAAGAAAAGTTTAACCGTTAACAAAAATTAGAATATGACACAGATTAGACCTATTTTGATGAAATAAAGAAATTAAAAGGTAATTCAAACGATGACTTGAAACTAACATAAAAAGACAAAGTTCTTTTTATAATTGTGATTTGGGATCTATGTTTGAGAAAAATATTTTAGTAAATTTATTTTTTAAGCTTAAAAATGTCTAACAAAATAACGAAATTAAAACTCAACAAATAGATTTAATGTAATTTTCAAAACTCTAGTATTTATGCCTCAATCTTCTACAATTAAGAATTGTTTTGCTGAAAAAATATTGTTGTATCTAAATCCATTCATTGATGGTTCGACAGAAAATAGTAAATAAGATGGTTATCGGTTAATCATTTTCATCTGCTCGCCCAAAAAAGAAATTTCTTGTAATTGGGAAATATTTTGAGACGTACATTGCAAACATACTTGTAAATCTTGTCTGTATATGGTTATGTTGCTTTTGTTGTATAAAATAGGAAATCATGTTAGCAACTTTCCGCATTTTAAGAGAAAAGTGAGCAAGAAATTCATATTAAACTATAATACAAAGATGATGTTAGCTATATATATATATACTCATCAACTACAAGAACGTAGTCATATTTTGTTGAGATATTATAAAAACTTAGCAAATATGTCTCAATTTTATGATATAAATGGGCATGCCCAAACTTGAAGATCAAATTGCTGAAATATTTTCCTTTTGTTTTGTATTTTACATTTGCATGAGCTTAGCGAGATCTGGATGGCAGAAGGAAAAAACCAGTTTAAAAAAAAAAAAAAAAAAAAAAAGACACGTCCTAGAAAACTATAAAGATTTTTTAAGTTGTTCTAAGCTTTTATTAAATTACAATAATGTACCTACTTTGGACATGAACTGTGAGAATTGATTATTATATATGAAAATTGTGAAAACCACGTGGAAGTTCGCAAAATGTGGATTCGATCCACCCGGAGAATCAGCACACTGATTCATTTTTTCGAGGGTCTGAAATCCGTTCACATGCAATAGTACTTTGCTTTGATGTTGCTTTAATGCTAATGTTGCTGAGCGGAGTACTTCATTCGTTTCTGTTTCTGCCTTTGATTACAGAACCATACTCTCACCACATTTTTCTTGAGGTCTAATTTCTCGGCTATGGCAGCTATTTTCTCCCCGGAAGGTCTTGGTTGCACAGCGAAATAAGCTTCTAAGGAGCGTTTTTCTGGAGCTGCTATGGACGTTCGCTTCCTTTTTTTCTCTCCGCTTGGCAGCACGCTTGGACCGTCGGGTTCCCTTCGCTTGTTCTTGGCCTGTGCCTCAGCTGCTTCAAGCCAGGCTTGTAGGATGGGTTTAAGGGCCACCATGTTATTGTGGGATAGGGTAAGGGATTCAAACCTACAGATAGTGCTCTGAGACAGAGAACCGACACCAGGTAGCTTGAGATTGGCGAGAGCCTTGCCGACGTCAGCCTGCGTAACGCCAAGTTTGATGCGTCGCTGTTTGAATCTCTCGGCGAAAGCTTCCAACTCTCTGGGATCGGTGTCTGCATCGTGCATGCCCATGGAAGGATGTGGTGCCAACGGGTGGTGATGAGTAGCCATCATGGTGTTCATGCCGTGTGAGTAGATGGGTCCATGTAGCTGGGGGTGAGAACTGACGGCACTGCTCTCTGTAGGCATGGAGAGGGGAGGAAGAGAGGAAGGGCAAATAGGGTCCAACAAGTCCATGGCGTCCATTCCGGAATGGACCATCTGACTGTGGTGGGGTCTGGAGTTGGCCGCCGCGTGACCGGGACCCATGCCAGGATGGTGAGCGTACATCATGTCATGCTTGATGTGCAAACTGGGACCGCCGGTTGGGCCATGCTTCCCAATGTCCATCGTCAGCCCATCTGGTCGACCGACGAGACCGTCATCAAAGGCGGGAAACAAGTTGCCCTATCGGAAGAGGAAAATGCTTTACTTTTACATATCAATATAAAGGATTTTCGATTATTGTTAATTATGTTACATCAATGTTAAGCCACCATTTTAGTAAAATGGTTTTTTTTTAAATTTAATGAATGATTTTGTTTGTAAAATTAATTATGTTAATGATTAATAAGTATAGATAGATATTAGCTATGTTAATTAAATTAGTTAGTTAAATTTATAACTAATATAATTTACATAACTTAAATTAAATGCTATTTTCAAAAGACATTTTTTGAATTACTCACAAATAATAACTACTACACATGTAGTTACACCAATACATTTATGAATTGTATGTAAATTTCATGAGTTTATAAATATTGGATTGAACGGAAAGTAATGAGGTATTTTAAATTACCGAAATTCAAGTCAATGCAAATACTCGATTTAGTTTTTGACACTACTATTTTTTAAATCATTTTAAACATCATGTCTTTTATTCTATACTAAATTAAATTTATATTTTTATTTTCATTTTCCGGAGAAGTGATGGATATGAATATGCTTTCGGTGCATGTTATGCATGTTATAATTTAGGCTGTATGGAAATGCCACAGAAGAAACACGAAAGGCTGTTCGGTTCATCCACGATCTATAAATGAAAGCCAAATTCAGTGTTGGTTTAAAAAATTCCGAGTGAGGAATTTTAGTCTTGAAGACGAATAGAGAAGATGTCGGCTAATGCAGGTTGCTGATGATGATTTGAAAGTATTGGTAGTGTCAGAACCCCATATAACAAGTAGAAAACTACCTGATAGATTCCACTGGGAACAAACACCTAAAAATGATATAAAAGGTTTCGCAAGCTGGTGTTTGGTTTCCACAAGAGCTTATAGCGCAAAAGCGTCAGCAAAGAGTAAATGTTTACGCATCACTAATCACAAGAAATGAATTGAACCTTTTTTAAAACATATAGTGACTGAAGATGAAAAATGAATACTTTATGCAAATTATACTCGAAAAAGATAATGCTCAAGTCCAAAAGAAAAACGTATTCCCTCCACGAAAAAGGTTTTGCTTTGCATTTGGTGGAATATGGAAGGGGTGGTTTATTTTGAACTGCTTGTGAATAACCAAACTATCCCCTCAGATATCTATTGTCGACAATTAGAGAATTTAAGGGCGGTTTACTCACTAAATTACCTGAATTACACAATGATGGGTATCGGGGAATGATTCTTCAAGGTAACGCCCAGTCTCACTCCGCACGAATGACTCAACAAAAGCTGAATGAATTTAGATGGGAAATTCTACCTCATTCATCTTATAGTCAAGATATAGACAATCCATCAGATTATTGTCTGTTTAGGTCTCTGCAGCATTTTCTTGTTGGTAAAAATTTCATTAATAAACAGTGGAGGGAAAATTCTCAAAATAATTATTTCGATGTGAAATAAAAATAATAATAACAATTCTTTCAAGATAAAATCAAAAAGTTACCCAAAAGGTGGTTAAATGTCATAGAAAATGCCTGAGAATATATTAATGATTAAACATGTGTAACAATATTTTTTTTTTCCTTTCAAAATTGTCTATCTGAATCCTGCGTAACTTTTCGTTCAACCTGGCAAATGAAAGTTTTAATCAAATGGTAGGAATTCCTTTGCATTATTTTTTTATTATTATTAACATTTTCACGTATCTCATTTAAAATTAATTAAGGACATTTTAAGAAAAAAGGAAATAGATAAGATGTAGATAAATAACAAAATTTTATGAAACATTTTTTCATTAAAAAAGATTATTTTCAAAATAAAATGGGCCCTCCTTAAAAAAATAGATTAACAAAGGTGGAGAAAATAATAACAAATATTTAAATGCACACAGTGACATTTTAGTAATATAATTGTAAAATTTTAATATTTAATCTATTCATAACACAATCATTTTAAAGAACACTAAGAATATAACAATAACAATAACAACCTACACTAAAAATATAACAATCATTTTAAAGAACACTAAAAATATAACAATCATTTTAAAGAACACTAAAAATATAACAATAACAATAAAAACCTACACTAAAAATATAACAATCATTTTATAGAACACACAATAAGTAAAATGCGATTTACCAATATATAAAATTTTCTATCTTCAAGTTTGGTATAAATTCAGAAAATATTTGGTTGTCATAAAAGACTGTGTCGGACTTTCAATTAAAATATTTCTGCTTAAAATTCTAGAATTTTCTACAAATTAAATATACGTTCACAATTGATTTATGAACTTCCACCTGAATTCGTAATTATGGAAAAGACTATAAAATAAACCATTTAATAAAATGAACGTTATGTCATTTTTTTGGACAGCCACAAAATATGAACTTAGTTACACACAATTTTATTTCCATTTTATCAAGTATTCCCATTTTCAATTTATTAGTGTTTCTTATGGTTTCAATTTGTTAGCAATTTGTATGATTCAGAACATATTTAAAATCATATTCTATGTAGAAAAATGAAATTTGGAAACACCCAATCAATTAAAAGTAATTCTATCTAAAATTCTATAGTTTATACAAATTAAGAATGCATCACTACTATTTCATAAACTACTCTGGAATTCTTAATTATAAAAAGACTATAAAGCAATCAATTTAATAAAACGAATGCTGTATCAGTTTTTGGACAATCGCAAATTATGAATTTAAGCTCGATTTCTGTAAAGATATTATACAAAGCCATCAATACACATTAAATAAAGCGCATTTATATATTTGCTACTCATTAGAGAAAATGACTTTTACAAATATGTAATTTCAGTAATTGAACTCAATAAAAATAATCAAAAATAAATTGAATACGCTCATTGTATATTATTTGCCTTTAATAAATGAATTTTTGATAGACAGTCATTAGAATTCGAAAAATTTTTTCTCATCCCAGTTACATAATTATGAACCTATATCTAAAATGCAATATTTCGTTTCTAGATTTGCATTGGCTAAAGCCAAATGGAATCTATTATATAGGCTCACTGGTAAATAGTGTCGAATAAAATAATCCATTTCCAACTTGCACAATATAATCAAGGAAAACTAATGCAAATACAGCCCAACCAATGCTTTACTCCCTTACGTGCTATGCTAAATGACGTGCTAGGTCACTCACGGTACCAAATACTGTAGTAGAAATGCGAGTTGACCTGGTGAATGATTTAGACTTATTGAACCTTATTCGTGAACTCTGGAAGTAAACAACAAATCGATTGAGTGCAGTGATACAGATTTTATCTGGAAGTCCAATTTGTAACGATCAATCGATATGGTGAAAATACATTACGAACACTGAGGAAAAAAGCAAACGAAAGCCATTTTGAAAGATAATTTAACTGTTCGCATTATTGCTATGTTAATAAGAATTACACGATGACTATGTTCTAAGAGAGTATTGTATTGAAAATCGGAATATGAATATGCTTACTAAAAGATTAGCAATTAATTAACATTAGATGTTATAAAGAATTTTAATAAGACAACATCATTTAAGTATTAATATTCATTTTATGATTTTATACAAACAAATAATTGGCATTATTTATACATAAACAGTGACATTAAAATAACGAGATTTAAGAAATTATAAATATTTAAAAAAATTAAATTTATGACAACGCTATAATTTGTAAGTTAAATAATATTTTTAAAAAGTAATAGTAATTTGCTATGTTAATAAGAATTGAGCAATGACTAAGTTCTTAGAGAGCATGTTATTGAAAATAGGAATATGAATATGCTTACTAAAAGATTAGCAATTAATTAACATTAGATATTATAAAGAATTTTAATAAGACAACATCATTTAAGTATTAATATTCATTTTATGATTTTATACAAACAAATAATTGGCATTATTTATACATAAACAGTGACATTAAAATAACGAGATTTAAGAAATTATAAATATTTAAAAAAATTAAATTTATGACAACGCTATAATTTGTAAGTTAAATAATGTTTTAAAAAAGTAATAGTAATTTGCTAAGTTAATAAGAATTGAGCAATGACTAAGTTCTTAGAGAGCATGTTATTGAAAATAGGAATATGAATATGCTTACTAAAAGATTAGCAATTAATTAACATTAGATATTATAAAGAATTTTAATAAGACAACATCATTTAAGTATTAATATTCATTTTATGATTTTATACAAACAAATAATTGGCATTATTTATACATAAACAGTGACATTAAAATAACGAGATTTAAGAAATTATAAATATTTAAAAAAATTAAATTTATGACAACGCTATAATTTGTAAGTTAAATAATGTTTTAAAAAAGTAATAGTAATTTGCTATGTTAATAAGAATTGAGCAATGACTAAGTTCTTAGAGAGCATGTTATTGAAAATAGGAATATGAATATGCTTACTAAAAGATTAGCAATTAATTAGCATTAGATATTATAAAGAATTTTAATAAGACAACATCATTTAAGTATTAATATTCATTTTATGATTTTATACAAACAAATAATTGGCATTATTTATGCATAAACAGTGACATCAAAATAACGAGATTTAAGAAATTATAAATATTTAAAAAAAATTAAATTTATGACAACGCTATAATTTGTAAGTTAAGCAATATTTTAAAAAAGTAATAGTAATTTGCTATGTTAATAAGAATTGAGCAATGACTAAGTTCTTAAAGAGCATGTTATTGAAAATAGGAATATAAATATGCTTACTAAAAGATTAACAGTTAATTAGTATTAGATATTTTAAAGAAATTTAATAACAAAAGAATGCAAAACAAAATCATTCAAGTGCTAATAGTCAGTTTATGAGTTTATACAAGCAAATAATTGACATTATTTATACATATACAGTCAGTCACAAAAGTTTACATACCCCTATTAAAATAAAGAGATTTAAGAAATTATAAATAAATTTTTTAAAAATTCAATTTATGACAAAGTTATAATTTGTTATAAAAGTAATAGTAATTTGTTATATTAATAAGAATTAAGCAATGACTGAGTTCTTAGAGAGTAGGGTATTGAAAATCGGAATAAGAATATGCTTACTAAAAGATTAACAATTAACTAGAGTTAGATATTATAAACAATTTTAATAAAAAACAGATTGTGAAACAAAATTAATAAGCTAATATTAATTTTATGATTGTGTACAAACAAATAATTGACGTTATTTATGTATATACAGTCAGTCGTAAAAAATTCAACATACACCTATTAAAATTAATGAGATGTAAGAAATTATAAATATTAAAAAAAGTTAAATTTATGTCACCTTTATAATTTGTAAGTTAAACAATATTTTATAAGAGTAATAGTAATTTGCTATACTAATAAGAGTTACGCAAAGACTAAGTTCTTGGAGAGTATGATATTGAAAATCGGAATATGAATATGTTTACTAACAGATTAACAATTAATTAGCATTAGATATTATAAAGAATTTTAGTAAGAAAACAAAACTGCAAAACAAAATTAATGAGCTAATATTCATTTTATGGTTTTATACAAACAAATAATTTACATTATTTATACATATACAGTTAGTCACAAAATTCAACATACACCTATTAAAATAAAGATATTTAAGAAATTAAAAATATTTTTAACAAATTTAATTTATGACAACGTTATAATTTGTAAGTTAAACAATATTTTATCAAATAATAGTAATTTGCTATATTATTAATAATTAAGCAATGACTAAGTTTTTAGAGAGTAGGGTAGTGAAAATCGGAATATTAATATGCTTACTAAAAGATTAAATATTGATTAGCATTAGATATTATAAAGAATTTTAATAAGAAAACAAGTTTCGAAATAAAGTTAATAAGCTAATATTCATTTTATGATTTATACAAACAAATAAATGACGTTATTTATACATATACAGTCAGTCACAAAAGTCAACATACATATATTAAAATTAATGTAAGAAATTATAAATATTAAAATAAAATTAAATTTATGAAAATGTTAGAATATGTAAGTTAAACAATATTTTATAAAAATTTAAAAATTACTCTCCGGAATATACAAAAAAATTGTAAAATTGAGTCACAAAAACCTACATATAGGAAGTGCTTTCATAGGAAGTCACACGATTTCACTCTTATTTTAGTAGGAACGAAAGAATCATTTTGAGTATGAAAAGAAATTGAGTATGAATCTTCATTATTGAAAAGGGAATCTTGAGTATGCGTTAAGCAGTTTGAGTTGTTAAAGTTCGAATTAAAATAGCTCCAAGACTGGAAATTGGTGTTGATATTCAGAATTTGGAATAATTAAGTTAAGTACTCGTAAGTTAATAATAAAATGATCTTCGCTGAAATTGCAAGAGAAATGTCGGTTTTCTATCCAAATTTTTTATAAGGAATATCAAACAATTGAACATATTATTAACAAAACTTGTAGTGAACGGCCAAGTATTTTAAATGTTCGAACATTGATGAGAAAAGCGAGTTTAAATACGAGATCATCTCCTGAACTAATGGATCATATTGCTGCGACAACTAGTAAGTGTCGTGTTTATGTTTGCGTTTATTGCAATTAGTATTTATGTGGAAACAGTTCGAAGAATCCTCCGATCTGAAGGACTACATGGCAGAGTTCAGTAAAGAAAACCACTCATATTCAGAGCAAATCAAAGAAAGAGGCTAAATTGTGCTAATGAATATATTCATAAGGATTTTGATTTGGGGAAAATTGTCCTTTTTACCGATAAGAGTAAATATAACGTTTTCGGAAGTGATAAGCGGGGCAAAATTTGGAGAAGAATTGAAACTCATAAATGTCATTCCAACAGAGAAGCATGGCGGAGGAGAAGACATGGTTTGGGAGTCAATGTCGACTGCTGATGTTCGGAAATTAACCTTCATTGAAGGTAAGATGGATCGTTTCAAACGCTTGAAGATAATGTATGAACATCTGCTAAGAGTTTACAGTTTGGAAGCCGGTGGATCCTTCAGCATAACAACGATGCAAAGGACACAGCGAAGACATTGAAAGAATGGCTTCTTTACAAAGTACCTGCACAGCTCCATTCACCTCGTCAGTCATCCGATTTGAATTCCATAGAACACGTATGGGATGAAGTTGACAGAAGAGTTAGTGTCTGAGATAAAGATTCCTTAGAAATTGCAATGTTCTTATCATGGTCTGAAATTATATACCATACAAAATCTTGCCGCTTAAATGCTTAGAAGACTACAAGCTGTCATTGATTCACAAGACCGAGTTATAAAGTATTAATTTATTTTCTTCTGTATAATTTACGCTAATTTTTCATTTTCCTTGAAATGTAAGTTTACTTTTCTGTTATGTGATTTTTATTAGTTGGATATTTTTTTTTTCAATTTGAATTTTTCTTTTTTTTTTTTTTACATAAATATAGATAAAACATTGAATTTTCCGGTTTCTATAATTACCATTTTTTTTTTTTTTTTTTTTTTTTTTGAAGGTGTAATTTTTGTAACAGACTGTGTTCCTTAATAAATCTATCTTAAGAGTATTAAAACTCCGTTCATTTCTTAGATGCGCTATTTTTCTTTTACTTAATGTATATATTCGTAATTTGAGCTGTTATATTACAGTGCTTTTTTTTAACTTTTACTTCTTGTAGTTGTGTATATGTTACGTATACGTATAAGTTAAAATTATGTTTCGGTTATTCAAAAAAGTAAATGATACAAAGGTTATTTTGATGCTTAATGTCTGGACCCATTGAAGGTTTAAGGATAGCCGCGAATAAAGAATTCGATTCTCATTGGTGTTATGCGTTACGAACCCTTGGGTTTGATCGTTTTTAGGTTTTTCCCCATACAACACATAAATAGGAGACAGTTACGCTTGAAAATCCTGAATAGAGCAACATTTATCTTACCCTTGAATGGAGCAATATTGGCGTACTGAAATACCTATCCTCCTAAAATAATTGGCAGCAGATACCGGTATTATGAGCAAAATACTGAAGAAGTAAGTGCATTAAAAATAATTTAAATCTAAAAAGTAAAATATCATGCATCCACTTTGGTATCCAAATAAATCCGTTACTTAATATATTTCTCAGTTCTGTTGCCACATTATTATTACTTTTCTAAACACAACTTTTTTTACTTCTTTTTATCAGCAATTCCTGTAGAATTTACGGAAATGAATTCGAAATAAATCATAAAATAATCTTAGAACTTGAATCGAATTTTCAACTTTTAACAGAAAAATAATAGGAATTTTTTTAATCAGTTAAATTCGCTTTTTATATAAATCTTAAATGATAAGAGTTTTGTCCAAATTTTTGGTTTCATTATATGTAAGAATCACCATCAAATCTACGCTAATTTACTTATTTGATAACAAACAAAAAAATATAAAATAAGGGAATTAAATACTTATAAATATAACAATAAAGCATAGTAAGGTTAGCAGTTGAAAATTTTTCATTTAAAATAGGGCTTATGCCAATTAAACATAAACGCATTTGGTTGAAAAAAAATGCTTTTAATCACATTTTCTAAAAGGGAAATAAATAGTATTAAGAAAGGATTTGTATTTATATTTCATATTAGAAAAAGAAAACCAAAAATAATTTTTTCATTGCAGTTGTATCCCTTTAATTGCAATTAAAAATTTCGTGCTTAAATTAAAGCACTCTTTAATTTATGTTGGATTATGCATGAGAATCATGAACATCAAAAATTAAAAAAAATTAAATTTTAGAATAAAACACTATTTATATACATTTTTTCATATTTTAATTTATTAAAATAAATTTGACTACTTCCACGCACAAAATGACTATTTCATATCATAGTCTACGTCTAGTAGTATATGTCTATGTCTACTAATATTATTTATTTAATCATTTCTCCTTATATGTACTATAAGGAAAAATTACTACATAAATAATGTTAGTAGACATCATTTCATTTAAAATTTACATTTTCTTTACAGTTATAAATTGTTTTATAGTCTCAGATTTAACTTACATTTTACGAAATGTTCGATGAAAGTTTTTTCATAATATAATGGACTACAGTACCAATTTTTTTCAAATAAGGCGAATATTATTTCAAATTAATTCTTATAGTTTTAATTTTAATTAAAAAAGGAAAATATACTCATTTGATTATCTTTAAAAATTTTTAACCGGCGCATTAGATAATTTTTTTGCTGAGAATTTATTTAGTTGGAGATAAACACAGAAAAATGATCTATCCTATATTAATGAAAATATTCTCATTAAACTATTGATGTGTTCATATTTGCCTTAAAAATTAATTTATTATTATAGAAAATAAATGCTAATAGAAATTTATATAAGCATTTATTGTTGTTCTGTATTTCCTCAAGAATTAAAAATTTTCCTAATTATCAAGGAAGAAAATGTTATCATATTGTTTCCACAAAGTTCCTTCATAATTCATCTTTTGTTATATATTCTTGCATGGGAATCTATATTTAAGTGCAATAGAAGTAGAAAGATGCTAGATTTTTTTTAAAAGGAATTTCATAAAAGGAATCTAAAAATTCAAAAGCAGTAAAAGCATGTTAAATTATAGTTGTAAACAAAGCTAATTATTAGCTCCTTAAAAAACTGAAAACATAACTACGTTTTAAAAAATGGCATAAGTTCTTTAGTTGGAAAAATTTCACTATCATTTTATGAAAAATATCTGCATACTGTTAGGAAATTTTGCCTCAAGATATTTAAAAACATAATATGTTATATACCATGTTCAAATTGTAATATGTTCATATTGTAATACATTTTTTTATCTAGTTGCATACAAGATATTTTAAAATAGCCAAACAACTTTGTCAAAATGACCGAAGGATCCTTTACCGAAAGGATTTCTGAATTTAATCCGTTAATTTAAAGAAAATCTAGAATTTCATAATAAATGTCTATTTCGCTTTTTGTAAACTTTTTAAATTATTATCATTCTAAAATCCATAAAAATATTTAAGTAACAAATTGAATGTAAATAGTTTTTGTACATAAAACAAACAAATAGCAATGGGTGTAAAGGTAAACAAATGAAAAAAACAACGAAGGGTATATCATTATTCTTAAATATTTTGTGTGTATTCAATTATCATTTACTGTTAATGTGTTACTTCATTTTTTAAGCTTCAAGTCTACGTAGAGAAAATTTTTCTTTTTGTTCTTATTACAGTCAAATTAATAGGATTTAATCATTGAATTATGCAAGCCATGGTATTTATTTCTTTATATGGCAAAAAAATGCATAATAATAAATAATTTATTAGTCTTAAATAATAAGTTTTACATTTATAGTACAGCAATAAAATTTCGAAATGTCAATAAATACATAAAATTTTGAAATTATTATATATATTTGTTATAAATATTCAATTCACGAGACTGTGGTAACTTACACAGTCTAGCGTGCAAAAAGATTATAGTTGGAATTCACTAGAAGTGTGTTGTAGTCGTTGCTTTTGACCTCGCATCGCTGCCAAACGTAGGAATTTTTCGAGTTCTCTCCCATATAATATGCAAACGGGCGGCACGAACTACTGTAAGTTCCCCGGCAAGTATTATCCGTCAAGAGCTATTTTATGTGAACATGTTCCCTGATATGTAAAGAAATTACGACAGATACAATACTATAAAACATTTCCATGTAATTTTGTAGATAAATTAATCCTTAATATATCAGGAAATTATATGTTATAATTCAAAGCAAAACTGATCCATTGTTTAACATCAAATTATTCAGTCTTAAGTAATTTAATAGATAATTTCCAAATTCGATTAATGACTTTTAGTTGTTAAACTTAAATAATAAGTTTTGCATTTATATTACAGCAATAAAGTTTCGAAATGTCAATAAATACATAAAATATTGAAATTATTATATATATTTGTTATAAATATTCAATTCACAAGACTGAGGTAACTTACAAAGTCTAGCGTGCAAAAAGACTATAGTTGGAATTCATTAAAGGTGCGTTGTAGTCGCTGCTTTTGCGCTCGCATTGCAAACGGCATATGCGAACTGGAGTTATTCAAAGTTCTTCCGGCAGATAATATCCGTCAGAAGCTGTTTTACATGGAACACAAGTTCCCTGATATGTAAAGAAATTACCATAGATACAATACAATAAAACACCATTACCATAATTTCAAGTAATTCTTAAGATAAATTAATCCTTATTATATCAGAAAACTGTATTTCACAATTCAAAGCAAAATGGCAACATTGTTTTACATCAAATTATTCAGTCTTAAGCCATTTAATAGATGATAATTTCCAAATTCGATTAATCACTTTTAATTATCAGATTATTTCATTGAACACAATACTCACTTGTTAAATATAATAATGAGAAATAAAATGAATTACGCACATTACCATAACATTACATCATAAGTAACATTGCGGAAAAATTAATGATATAAATACAAAGTCTCCAATAAGAATTTTTTATCAAAAAACCCAAAAGATAAATGATGGAATCGATAAATATGACTTGTTGTAGATGCAACATTATCCACAACACAAATTTTATTCAATCATTTATCAACTTTCAAAGAATCCTATCATATAACACAATTATATGCTTAAACGAAAGGAATACATATCTCACAACATGGGTCCTTCTTTTGGGGGAAAAAAATTGTTACCCCAACAAGGAAATATACTTTATTGTCGCGTGATTTCCACCTGATCTCATAGTTACATAAAAAAGAGATGTCACAGGAAGTATCAAATAAAGCTCCCTGAAATCTAAGCATTAGATAAACCAGTTCGCGAGCTAACTGTTTCTAAACGCTTTACCACTCAGAAGCATGCGTTCCGTCCCGCTCGCACGTAGGCCAGACCCATTAAGGCACGTGTTGCACTTAGCGGGCACGTGTCAGCGGAGAACCACGTGTTATATTTGTGCCACTGGCGGATGCCACTTCCCATCAGCGGTGAAATGGCCGAATTGCATAATTGGGAGCATAGAATAGTGCCCCATCTGCAATATCAGTTTGGTTAAGTGGCGGGATTTATTGAGGATCAGATGGTTATCGTGAGAAAAATAATGACGGAGGGGTACGAATGTTTTATTTGGATCAAATCGTTTTTCTGCCCATTTAATATCTCAACCAGAAGCATTTCAGATAATTTCCAATATCTGTGATCTCATACAGAAGTTTAAAAAGTATAAAAGTAACAAAATTGTTGTTGACAGGAGTATCGAATTGATGAAATTTACAAAACTTCAGAATTCGAAATTCTCGAGTTACATCATTTTTACATTGTTATCATATTGCTTGTTTTACGGAGAAGATTAATGCTTAGAGTATTCAAAGTATTGAATACTCTAAGCATTGTAATTTGTTTGATTTTGTAGGAGAAAATACGAAATATCATTATAAATCTTTGAAAGTTTTACTTTTTTATGTTAAAACAATTTTAAAGTAGTAGCATTCAATATTTCAAAGATATTGTACAATACAATATGATGATTTAATGAAATCAGTCAAAAGTCAAAACTATTATTACATGGATCATTAAAAACAAATAAAATATTAAACTTCTATCAAATTTGATAAGTTTTGTACATAATTTATTTTGCTGTTATTTGATACATACATCTTACACATGAAATAAACATCAAAATCATTTTACATAGATACACTTAAGTAATATACATATTAATAATATTTTACATTGCTTTCGTTTTAATTTATGAAAATGCTGAGAAGTGACCTCCATCAAAAAATATTTTTCTGTTCAAAACAAATAAATTTAACTGAAAATTTTTTTATATCAAAAGTATGTTAGTTTTGTTATCAAAATTGTTATTATTAAATCTGTTTAAATGAGAAGTTTTCTGTAACAAATAAAATCCCTAAAATGTATTCTAAATTTATCATGCTCAATATTTCAGAATTGCTTCTTTTGATTTAATTTAATTTTCATTCGTGTTAGAAAAGTGATTCTCAGAAATTCAATTTTTATTTTATTATTAATTGATAAAGAACTTAATTTTTCGGAATAATCTCTTGTTCTATGTTTATTTTTTTTCTGATTTATTTCTCAGGTACATATAAACTAATCAAATGACTTTGAAGAATAGTTATACTTTTCACTTTATTTAATAAAAAATCATGAATATGAATGGATATATTTTGCCATTTATAATTCAATTAGAAGTCCATCTAAATGCCAGAAACAATTTAATAACTATTTAAAGCATGAAAGGAGTTTTATTCAACAATCTAATTTGCACAAATATTAAAAGACAAGAAGCATAATGTAAAGTAAAAGCATAGTTCATTAATAATTCTTATATACTAGATGACATTCGAAAATAATCATGTTAAGTACTAATTTTTATGTAGTTAGTTTCTACAGAACACAATTCTACTGAATAAATGGATAAAATAACTTTCAATCAATTAAAAACTATTTTTCTCCAAACTGGCGTGACTATTTAAAAACTTTACAAGTCTTATTTTTTAAAGTTCCCCAAGTTGGCGTGACTATGCAGAAATCTTTACAAGTCTTATTTTTTAAAGTTTCCCAAGTTGTCGTGACTATTCAAAAACCTTTACAAGTCTTATTTTTAAATGCTCGCCAAACTGGCAGGACTATTCAAAAAAACTTTACAAGTCTAATTTTTTTAAAATTCGCAAAAAGATTGCTAAAGTAAAAATTTAATACTCTGCCATAGAAGTAATTACAATTAAATGTTTTACATTAAGATTCGAACAAAAAATAATTTTAGTTTTATTAAAAATGTGACAGCTTGAAGTTGTTTTTGTATAATGTAAAATAACTTGCATGTTTATAAATAACAAAAGTTGCATTTCATTAACATTTGGATGTTCTAGGAAAAGTTAGCGACTAGACACAATAAATTGATTTAGTTACTCAAACGGAAATTCTACATTTTTGCTAGTCGTTCTTTCTGTACGTTATTCAGAATATAATCTGACTTTTATAAATATAATTATAAAATTGTTTAATCACTTAATTTCAAACATGAAAGAGTAAAAGTGCTGTCCTTTTAATTCAAAGAAGGATGAATAATACATTGAGAAATAATAACGGATCTTTCTCCACAAAGAGAAAGAGATGATATTTAATATCAAGTGATCAATCTTAATCAACCCATATATATATAAAAATGTGTGTCATTTTTCAACCAAACTATAACATTTGAAGTGTTTCAAAATTAGATCAATCAATTACAGTGTCTGCCTATTTTGTACGTATTAACTTCTTATTAAAGAGTGAAAGTAATTTAATTTTTAGTTGAGTTTTCAATATATTACATTTCCATAAATAAATTTTTTACACTTTATTCTATTATTATTAGTATTATATAACATATTATATTATTCATATAAAAAACATAATCTTGCTTAAAAGTTCTTATTAAAAAATGTTCTTTATTTAAAAAAAATCAATCCGGACATTTATTAATTTTAATATTCTATATACAATAGATGATCTACAACTTTTCTTTTATTACATTGTTGATGATAGATTTAAGATAATGATATTGAAAATATATTTGTCTCTTTTATTAAAACTTCTAAAAAAATTACAATAGAGGAATGTTCTCGGAATATACAATCAATGCAATAAAAGTTTATTTTATTACAGGAAAAAGTGCGTATAAAAAAAATGGAATTAAGTTTTTGGAACTGGTAGTTAACAGTGTCAATCAAATAAAATAATTTATTTAATATTCTGAATCTAGGGCTTTTCAAAATTGATAAAATTGTTTTTAATTTATGAAAATTTGATATCAAAAAGCCAATTCAAATGGTTTCATCCAGTTATAGCAATGATAAAGAAATCAGAATTCTTAAATACTTTTTAATAAAAAGCAGCTGGAATTAAGAATATTACTATAATTAATATTAAAAAATGTTTTAAGAACAAAATGTTTTTATTGGAGTACTAAGATATTTATTTACTTTAAGAATCTTCTATCAATGTTTAATTTAAAACACTTAAAAACATCTCTTAACAAATGGTAAGCGTATCGCAACTCAGACCATAAATCGACGATAACTTAATTATAACAAAAAGAAATTAAATTACTGATTTTAATGTATTTTTTGAGATATTTTTAATAATGAATTATTAATGAATTCTTCATATTCGGCATCTTTTCTTTATAAGATATAAACTATTTGCTTTATGTCAAAAGAAAGGATTTTCATTAAGAAAAGGTTTTCAGATACTTAAACTAATAATAATCCAGCTTAATAGTAAATTAATAATAAACCAATTTATTAATTAATCATCCTTACTTTATTAACAAAAATCATTTTATTATGCTTTAATAGTTCTGATTAATTGTGCATCAACTCAATGCTAACACTCTCAAATAAAAGATGTGAATATTTTACCTCAAAAAAAATCTTTTTTCATATTTTTATTGTTATATTATTTTTTGGATTTTAAAATAAGGATATATTATAAAATATTTTATTACTGCATTGTAATAAAATGTGCCATACGTACAAGTTGTTATCGTATTCTTTTGTATAGAAATTTATAATTATACACTGAAGTGACAAAAGTCATGGGATACCTCTTAATATCGTGTCGGCCCTCCTTTCGCCCGGCGAAGTGCAGCAACTCGACGTGGCATGGACTCAACAAGTCGTAGGAAGTCTTCTGCAGCAATATTGAGCCATGCTGTCTAGATAGACGTCCATAATTGTGAAAGCGTTGATGGTGCAGGATTTTGGGCACGAACAGACCTCTCGATGATGTCCCATAAATGCTCGATGGGATTCATGTCGGGCGATCTAGGTGGCCAGATCATTCGTTGGAATTGTCCAGAATGTTCTTCAAACCAATCGCGAACAGTTGTGGCCCGGTGACATGGCGCATTGTCATCCATAAAAATCCCATCGTTGTTTGGGTACATGAAGTCCATGAATGGCTGCAAGTGATCTCCAAGTAGCTGAACATAAGCATTTCCAGTCAATGTTCGGTCCAGTCGCACCAGAGGACCAAGTCCATGCCATGAAAAAACAGCCCACACCATTACGGAGCCACCACCAGCTTGAACAGTGCCTTGCTGACAGTTTGGGTCCATGGCTTCGTGGGGTCTGCGCCACACTCGAACCCTACCATCAGCTCTTACCAACTGAAATCGTGACTCAACGGACCAAGCCACGGTTTTCCATTCATCTAGGGACCAACCGATATGCTCACGTGCCCACGAGAGTCGCTGCAAGCGATGTCGTTCTGTCAGTAAAGGCACTCGAGTCGGTCTTCTGCTGGAATAACCCAAGAAAGCCAAATTTCTCCGCACAGTTCTAACAGACAAGTCCCTTGTACGTCCCACATTGATTTCTGCGGTTATTTGACGCAGTGTTGCTTGTCTGTTAGAATCTTTGCGACTCTTTGCAGACGTCGCCGGTCTCGGTCGTTAAGTGCAGGCGGTCGACCACTGCGCTGTCCATGGTGGGATGCTATGCCTGAAATTTCCTACTCTCGGCACACTCTTGACACAGTGGATCTGGGAATGTTGAATTCCCTAACGATTTCCGAAATGGCATGACCCATGCGTCTAGCTCCAACTAACATTCCGCGTTCAAAGTCTGTTAATTCCCGTCGTGCGGTCATCATCACGTCAAAACCTCTTCACATGAATAACTTGAACAGAAATTAAAGCTCTGCGAAAGCACTGCGCATTTATACCTGTTCTACGCGATGCTACTGCCATCTGAAAATTTGCATATTGCTATCCCATGACTTTTGTCACTTCAGTGTATATTGATGTACTTGTGACAACATTTTCAATTCGTAAATAAGTTTAACTTTCTGAAGTTTCTGATATAATAGTTAAATCCAGCTGTATAACTGATTATCTGAAGCATTTTTATAAAATTTTAAGAAAAAGGATTAATATTTTTAGATTAGAAACATAAACTTTGATCTCCAAGAAAAATCTAACGATTATCTTAAGAATGCTAAGCCTAAATCGAATTCATAGAAAAGGAAACAAACCATTAAGTCCGAAAAATCTCTTGTCTTTAAAACGTATGTCAAAGTGACAAAACTTCACTAAAGGCAATTAAAGTTTTAAATACCTAGATAGTTGTCTGCTGCGATGTTATGCCAAAATAGCACTAACCAATATTGTCAGGAAATGAAATGAATAATCTAAACATGAAATTTTAAATCTTGGAAAAGAAAAAAGAAACCTACCTCGATTAAAATTAACCTACCTTGACGTTTTTAAGAATTCATGAGATCTCGTGACAGAAAATAACTAACACTTTAATATTAATTCGCAAGTTAAATAAAATACGAGATTCAAACAGGTTATTTATCTTATTTATTCCGATTTCGCTAATATAAAGTGTCTTTTAAAAACACTTAAACTATTTTTATTTCAAGATGATTCAGTTTCAATGGTAGTTTACTCCAATAAAAACTTTTTGTTTCTTAACTTGGGAAAAAAAATCGCAGATAAAATGTTGACAGTTCATTGGAAATTCTATTTAATTTATTATGCCAACTACATTTTTAAGTGTAAGTTTCAAATACACTTTCTAAACTTTGAATTAAATAATTTTTGTACAAGAAATTTACAGCAATGCAACTTATTTTTTATTGTCAGAAAGTAGTCTAAAAAGCATCGAAACATAGATTCTTTTCAATAGCATACTAACAGCTTCCGTTTTCTTCATTGAAGACCATGCTCCGTCAGGGAAAAAGAGGGCTAAGACAGGTTGAAGATGATAAATACCATTTCTCCATTGGCATCTTTTTGGGGAATCTCCTCTTTTAGTAAAGCTCTCAGTCCTGAAATAAAATTATATTTTCAGAAACTGGAAGGAGCTTTATATCACAAAAATATTTTTTTAAAGTTAAATTTTCATAGATCATAAGAAAGGTAACACTTACTTGTCTAAAGGCTTGGATGGATGTCCATGCTGTTAGCGATAGTTAAATTCGTATGGTAGACAGCGATTCGGTTTTCTGGAGTTAAGGAGTCCAATCTTGACTTACCTTGATATCTTAAAGTAATCCATTAAAAGTTAATCAAATTCAAAAATAATCAAACTATTCTGCTTATTTACGTCGATTTCAAAATCCAAAGGATAGACAACTTTAACATATGGTCATAAATTTAATATCGATGTTTCTGTCATGATATTGTGGTAAAAAGGAAATGGTAGATGGTTGGAAATGTAGCGTATGTTAATGTAGTATCATGTAATGTATTAATACATAAATTTTACAAAGTTTTTATGATATTCTAATTGAATTTTTTTCTGAATTAGCCCAAAAATTGTATCAAAATCAAAATATACTGGAAATAAAAAAATTCTTTCAAAAAGTGAGTAAATAATAGGCAATTATTTTTAAATTGAATTTAAAATTTCAAAGTGTGGCAAATTTACTGTCAGAAAGATATTTCTCTATTCATAAAATTATTTTTAAGATCTAGGTCTGGGTCATATAGTTTTATTAATGGAATTAGTCAGTCTTATATTTGTTCAAAGACTTTAATTCATTATAATTATGGAAATCTTTGATTTGTTGATTAGTTTTACTTTAAAAGAGTTTGCAAAGTTGTTGTGTAGCGTTTTGCAAGTAGATGCTCCTTATAATGAAGGTTTTAAATTACCATGTGTCCAAAGGTGGTACAGTACCCAAAGAAAGAAACCAAATTAAGTAGTACTTCTTACCTTTGAATATATTCCATCTGATGGCGATATTAACTCTTACGCGAAATACAGTTAAAGCAAAATAATTATAAAATAAATAGAAATATATTACATAAAATCTTACTTAACGTATTTAAACATTTAAAGAAATATAAATAACATTTACAAGTTACTGAATAAACTACATCATTATTGACGTACAGAGATCAGTAAGTGGGCAACAAAAATAGATTTGTTTTGACAAAATTTGGAAATAATATGCATTCAAAACACTAATAAATTAAGAATTTCATAATGATATCGTTGTTTCATATCCTTCATAATTATGTTTAAAAATGAAACTTTAACTTCCGAATGAACGTACTTTTAATGCTCATTGTTCGCCTTTTACCACAATTTCATGAATGAATATGTCAATTTTATTGAATGCGTCAAATGCATCCAAGTTAAGTACTACTCAAACGAAGAAACACGTAATCCTCTTTAAACAGTAAGTCCTGGTCTGTTTAGCCCTCGTGTGCACAAAATGACCGTAGCGCGACAAACCAAACCAAACCGAACCAAGAAACAAAACAAAAAATAAAGAAGTACGTGATTTTATATTCTTGTTATAAATATGAAGCATATTTTAGAAATTG
The DNA here is from genome assembly GCA_021605075.1 of Caerostris darwini. NCBI lineage: Eukaryota > Metazoa > Arthropoda > Arachnida > Araneae > Araneidae > Caerostris > Caerostris darwini. Next base: position 60,793 of record BPLQ01000307.1, read on the forward strand.
ATTAAAAATTGAATTTAAAATGATCATCAAGAACTTAACTGGAAGTTTTTCGAAACATTAAGCATATAAACTTGGTGAATGTCAATCTTTAACTAAGATAATATTAGGTTGGGGAAAAAGAAATCCATTATTTTTATATGAACTTCAGGACTTTATTTAACATGCTTCGGATTGTCCGATTTGGGTCAAATATGCACCGTTTTGTTGTATGATTTGTTGCCATTTTAAAGGTAACTTCATAATGCCTCTCTCATAGAAGTCCTGGTTTCTATTTGCAAAACACTCTAGTAGTCGATCTTCACAATCTTCCCTAGATGCCAATTTTTTATCATTAAAGAAATTTTGCAATGCAAGAAAAAGATGATAATCGCTTGGTGCCAAGTCCGGACTGTATGGCGGATGCATTAAAACTTCCCAACCAAGCTCCCGAAGTTTCTGGCGAGTCACTGTAGATGTGTGTGGCCTAGCGTTGTCCTGGTGGAACACGACACCTCTCCTGTTGGCCAATTCTGGCCGTTTCTTGTCAATCGCTATCTTCAAACGGTCCAGTTGTTGACAGTAGAGATCAGAATTTAGCGTTTGGCCATATGCAAGCAACTCATAAAAAATAATCCCCTTCCAGTCCCACCAAATGCATAACAGAACCTTCCTGGCCGTTAGTCCTGGTTTGGCCACCGTTTGAGGTGCTTCACCGCTCTTTGACCACGATCGTTTTCGCACAGGGTTATCGTATGTGATCCATTTCTCATCTCCAGTCACCATCCGTTTAAGAAATGGGTCTATCTCATTCCGTTTGGCCAAGGCTTCGCAGATGGAAATTCGATCCATCATGTTTTTTTCTGTTAATTGGTGTGGCACCCAAACATCGAGCTTCTTTTTGAATCCAGCTTTGTGTAAATGGTTTAAAACTGTTTTATGGTCGATTTTTAGCTCCTAGGCGATGTTACGACTGCTAACATGCCGGTCAACTTCGATCATTTCTCCGATTTTATCGACATTTTCGACGACCGGCCTACCTGTGCGAGGTGCATATTTAACATCAAAAATTAATGAACGGAATCTACGAAACCAAAATTGCACATAATTGGCTGTTACAGTATCGGAACCATAAACACCATTCACAATTTTAGCCGCCTGGCTTGCATTTTCGCCTTTGTCAAAGAAAAACTGTAAAATGTACCGAATTTTCTCTTTGTTCACTTCCATTTTTAACACCCTGTAACTCCCAACTGAATGGACCAAACAAAAAACAGAAAAAGAATTATTTTAGTACGAAGTGCCACCTTTCTAACGAGCATAAATCTGAAATTGTTTAATTGATACTTTACGTGATATCGATCACTACAGCCATCTATCGAAAAAATAATGGATTTCTTTTTCTCCAACCTAATATTTATAGATACTGGAAAAGCATTTGAATCTCTAAGGATAATGAAGCACGCACAAACACATCATTAAACAGCTCTATTTTTGAAAAAAGACATGCGTTTTACCGTTTTATGAAAATCAAATAAATAACATTGTGGTCTTTTCTGTCTTATATATAATAATATATGTTTTATTACAACTTCCATGTTGAATGTCGTACACAATTGGATGCATATTAACTTTATGACATAAAATATTTGTGAACTCATCTGTTTCGTTAAACTTTCAACCCTACGTACAAATCAAAGCATGGAAAAAATATACAAAAAATTTTCTGTAATCAATACTAGATCAATCGTGCAAGTCAAAAAAGGAGATGATAAATCAAAATGCATTGTAAAATGTAAAAGTTTCAAATGTATCTTCTTATGAATAAATGTTATTTAAAAAAATCTTATTGAATTTCTATCACAAAGATTTTGTGTTGCTTTATGAAGTTTAATTGAATAATTCTTTTTTTAGAATATTTTTTGTTGAAAATCTTTTTTTTTTCTTCTGAATTCATGAAATATGAATGCAAAATTCGTTTTATTCTATTACAAACTCCTCATTGAAACTGAATTTTTATTATTTTTTTTTTTAAATCTAATCTAATTATTTTATCAAATATTTTGTTATTAATTATAAAATTAAATTTTTCGTGGTTTATTAAAAAAAGTTGAATTTAATACTTTTTTTTATTTTAATCATCAATATTTAAACGTCTGAAAGCAATGCATAGAAAATTTTGAAAATATATATTTTATAACACAGTATAGTTCCAGTTCTATAACAAATGACTTTAGGAAAAATTTTCTATAAAAATATTTTCGAAATTAAAATTAAGTGAAAGTTAGTTAATAAGAATTAATTTTTAACTTCATCAATATACATCTGTATATTTATAATGTTAAAGTTCTACTGCTAACTTACTTAAGTTATGGCTAATTTGACTACTGACTAAATATTACGGTTATTATTTTTATTAATCTTACAGATAAATTTATAAATCATTTATATTTATCAGCTATCTATGAAGTGATTAAAATAACTATAGTTAGTTACAACAAATACTTGTGGCAACTGGTTTCTCCAATTAACGTTTATCCAATATCAAAAGCCATGAAACAGTAGCATACAAGCTGTTAATGAAATTAGCTAATAGTGGTTTATCTTAATTATCCAGGCCAATAATATAACAGGAAGTGCTTTTATACTGCATTAATTATGCATTTTTCATACTCTACATCATACTATCCTTTTATGGAGGTGTTAACATTGTAGTATAATTAATGAACTTTGTTCTCCTTCCTAATTTAATAATGGAAACATGCTTCATTTAACATAATGTTGAAGCAGCATAAAAAATAAACTAAACGTGTCAGAGAATTTCAGAGCCCCAACTTTATGGGAAAAGCCTAAACTTTGTTTGTTCCGTTATTGTTTAATAATTTATGTTATCAGTAAAAGTAAAAGAATTCTAAATTGTTTTATTACTTTTAAATTCAAAAATAAATAAAAGGAAAAGAAGTTTGTGGAAAATCAATGTACTATGTACCATCAATACATTATGTACTAAATGAACTTCATATGTCACGTGTTGAAATACTACATAGCATGTTTCTAATTATATTCGTCCTGTAATAAGTCAATTATTTCAAATTTAGATTATTATTAAATTAATATGACGAAAAATTCACTACAATAATATTACTAAATTGTTACTTCATATGCCTTTTTGACATAAATCTTACAAACAAGTGAATCACGAAAAACATGACCATTTATTACTAAAATGTCTTCATTTAAATGTAAAAAGTATTTTATGATTTGAGTATTTTTTAAACGTATAAATGAAATGCAAACTATATAAATGATCATTACATTTAAGTTTAAAAATCTTGATAATATGAAATGGAAGTTTCACTATTTGAACATTTTAAATGTATAAATAAAATTGATGAATTAGCTAACAAAACTGGATTTTAAAAAGTAAATTTCATTCAAAACATTTAAAGAAAATCTTAATTTACTCTTATGAAAAGTTTGTTAATTTTATCATTCTCATAAATCTTTTATATGTTAAAGTGACCAAACTATTCTCAGTTTGATGTCGAATTTAATTATTCATTTATTAAAGAACAATTTAGTCCAAATGCAGCAGTCAAATACAAATGCCGACCAAATGTGACCAAACTTTTATCGATTTGATGTTGATCTTAATTATTCATGTATTAAAGAATAATTTAATACAAATTTAACAGACAAATCCTTCAATTTGTTAAGCAATTTAATTAAATATGCCTATATCTTAATGCATTGAACCTTATTATACTAGGCGAATCAGTATTGATGTTACAAACTTCAGAGGATTATAAATAGCTCCAAACAAGCATTTGTCATATAACAATGTATAGGCACAAATGATCGCACTGGAAACACTTCAAAAGACACCTAATAACAATTTTTTTTTTTAATTTTTAATATTTTATGTTAAATTTTTCTTCGCAACAACTATCCAAAGGTGTGATTACAAACAATGATACATCCTATATGCAGATTTGATGGGCATATTCGCGGTGTTCAGACATTTTCGTATTATTTCACGAAGTTGAAGCGGATCTCATGAAATTTAATTCGAGTTCCGTCTTCAAATGTTATTAAAAGAAGAAATCTAGTGAGGCAAATTCGGAGATTGTTATGTCCATCTAACTGATTCACTTCACCCCAATTCAAAAATTGCACCAGATAGAAGTAACCAATAGAAATGGGCTGGTTCCTAATTATGCTGACAATCAAGTCTTAACCACCATAAAGTTGAAATTACTTTTTCTGTCTTTTGAATTTCAGTCATGTGAACAAAAAAATAGCACGATTTTGAATTTCAATCGTTTTTGCGCATACAGATGATACTTCGATTAAGAAAAATAGAAATGTAATGCTAGTTTTTTTATTATAAAAAAATATTTATACATATACTTTTGTGTGTGTGCCTATACATTGTAAAATAAAAATGTTTGTCGTTATGTATTTCACCAAAAGTAATGCATGTGTATGTTTTCTTTTTGCATTTACCATCCTTTAAAGATTACACCACATCAGCTCAGACTCACATTTTAGAATAACATGATTTAAAAATATCTTGAATAAATTTAACATGAAAATAACATACTTATTAAAAATTTATATTAAAAATATATATTAAAAATTATTATTATTTAAATAAATTGTTCATTAAAAATTATGAACATAATCATAATAATACTTTAATTATGTAATAAAAAGAATTAAATAATTATTATTATAAAATATAGTAACTGCAGAGAAATAAAAAAATTAGCGTTACTTCCTTTAAAAAGCAAATAATAAGTAAAAACATTCCTCATTTATGATTCTTTGCTATTTATTTCTGTACTAATTCTGTAAGATTTCAGATTTTTGCTCAGATTTACATTTTATCTAAATTTTTTCAGATTTATTACTTAACTGATAACTTCCTAATTTGAAATTCTTATCAGTGATCTTCATTAATAATATTCTTTTAAAATTGACTCATTTTCACTAACTAAAATTTTTTTTCAGGTACTCAAATAATAAGCGTACTTTTCGTAAAACACAATACGTATCATTAATATCTCCTCCTTGAATGGGGTTGAAAACTTGCCAATGAAGTACTTTACCAAAACTTTATCAGGATCACTTTCTTACCGTACAAAATGAGTCCTTTTTTATAGGTTGGTCCTTTAAACTAAACTTTTTATTTTTGTAAAGATGGGTGGAGTCTTTTGCAAGAAGCAAGGCTAAGTGCCAAAAACTCGGTTGAAGGAAGACAACCATTTCTTTTTTTTAGTATTTAGCACGTCAACAGCAATTTAAAACTAACTATCAGTACGAGTTTTTATATAGAATTCAATTATTAATAATAGTAAATCATTATTTAAACCGCTTGAGTTAGATCCAACACATGGATTTGACAAAAATAATTTTAAAGATATTAAAGAATATCTATTCCTACTAAGGAAACAATTTCTCTTAAAAGGTTAAAAGTTACATTACAATGAATTGATTTAAATTTGAATTATCAATGCACTCTCACGATTAACAGATCTATTTAACAAATTTTATTGTTTAAACATATTAAAACTTAACAGTTATAGTAAAAAAAATAAATCAATTAGTTTACGTTAGATTTAAAATAAGCCTTCCTCAAATACAAGATTGCTTCAATATAAAAAATGACGAAGTTACAATTTAAATTTTTGTGAAAAATATTATAATTTAGTAAACATTCGTGTCTTTTTCAGATTGGACTTCTTTAATCCATCCACCATTATTTCACCAATTCTAATATTTTCATTTTAGTTTCTTTTTGTAAACAGACCAAATATGCACAGCGTTCAAAATTTATAAATTTGCGCTCAGAAAAAAAGAATTCATAATTTTTATGCAATATTGTCTTTTTCAATAAAAAATAATACAGATTTCAATGGAAAACATTTTACATTGCTTTATTACATAATTTTAATTCATTTATTTCAGAATTCTATTCATTCATTATAGAAATATTTGATATATAACTATTATCATGAAATAGAAATAAATTTACCTGAAAAATATTTTTTGATAATATCAAAATTGTTTCTTAACAGGCTTTGATAATATAAAAATTGATTAATAACAGGATTGGATAATATCAAAATTGATTAAAAACAGATTTTGATAATATCAGAATTAATTAATAACAGGCTTTGATCACATCAAAATTGATTAATAATAGGCTTTGATAGTATAAAAATTTATTAATAATAGGCTTTGATATAATAGTGGATTGTGACAAAAATTTGGAAAAGTGTAGATTCAATTAGTTTACAGTAATACAAATTAACGATTTAAATGTGGGAAAAGTTTGCTTCGATTTTATCTCTTATAGAGCTGAAGTTCCGTTGACTACAATCCATACCTACATATCCTAGATTAGCAAAATGCTTGAGTCACACTGCTGTATGAAAATATTCATAGAAGCTCTTAGAAATGCATTGTGCAAATCTTTGGGAAGAGACGCACCCTATTTGATTTATCTGATGTGTGCATTAATGTTAAGTGTATCGTAACTGTCTAAAACGAAATATTATTCACAATGCGATTAGCCTTTTCTCTGATGTTAAATGTTTTGATTGTAAAGTTACTTTGAAAACGCCCTGTGTAGTATAGTTTACTTATTGATTGTTATGTTGTGAGATAACGTCCTCCTCTTAAACGTTTATTTAACATTAGTTCACGTTAAATATGCATTGCATCTGTTATTAATCATTCGTTCACAATCTTTTTAAAATCAAGTATATAATTTATAGAGTTATTTATCTAGTCTTTTATAGGTTACAGCCAGTTTGATCTTATCTCGAGATATCAAAAGATCAGATATTATCTGATCTTATTATAATTTAAGTCGTAGTAGAATTTGGAAGCTTTAAACGAAGAAAATGATAATTTTAAATAATTACTAATAATTTTTCAAATACTACTACTACTTTTTATTCATTAGTATTTATTTATAATTTAAGTACCATAGTAACCTTAAAAGAAGATAATGTTAGCTGTTTAATAATTTTTCAAATACTACTACTATTTTTTGTTCATAAGTGTTTATTAACTATAATTTAAGTATCGTAGTAGTTTATTAATTTTAGGCTGTTTATTAATTTTTCAAATAATACTAATATTTTTTAGTTATAAATATTTATTAACTATAATTTAAGTATCATAGTATCCTTAAAAGAAGATAATGTTTAATCTTTTCATTGAAAACTTGAATTATACAAAAAATGCTTTAAAGATGCCTCCATAAAACACAGTTTATCGAAAACGAATGATGATTCTCAGCTTAAAGCAAGTGTATTTTCGATTCCACATTAATATAGGACCGAAAATGCTATTGGAGACGTTCCAGCTTCTTTTAAGGCTTTCAAATTCTACTATGATACTTAAAAAGTAGTAGTATTAATAAAAATTTAACAATTTCTTCTTTTAAAGATTTCAAATTCCACTATGTTACTTAAAAAGTAATAATAGTATTAAACAACTATCAATTTCTTCTTTTAAAGATTTCAAATTCTACTATGATACTTAAAAAGTACTATTATTAAACAGCTAATAATTACTTTTTTGAAAGATTTCAAATTCTACTATAATACTTAAATTATAGTTAATAAATACTTTTTAATAGAAGATAACGTTAATCTTTTCAATAAAAAATCGAATTATACAAAAAATGCTTTAAGGATGCCTCTATAAAACACTATTTATCGAAAACGAACGAGGGTTCTCAGCTTAAAGCAAGTGTATTTTGGATTGCTTATTCCTACAGGACCGAAAATGCTATTGGAGACGTTCCAGCTTCCCCAATTCATTCCATCGATCAGGAATTGAACATTTTGTTGGGGGGATACAATGTCACTGGTTCCAATCTATAACCAATATATGCACGCGTCGGAACAGCGCTTTCCTCAGCCCGTGAAAGCCATTTTCGTATGAGATACGTAATTGCCTCCCCAGGTCCGCTCTTGCAGACTTGGGAATGTTGGTATGCCTCTCTCATAAAACTCAAGTCCATGCGACGTACGAACGGTGATTTCTACCTGCATCCGCTCTTTTTATTCGTGTCTCCCTTCTATTTACGATGCATCCCAGTAAAGGCTTTTAGGATTTCTCTCTTTGAGTATTGGGGGAAATTGAACTTCAAGTGGCATCAAGTAAACTTTCTTCCTTCTTCGAGATGCGCTGCTGTGTTTTCCAAGAGATTCAAATTTCTATCGTAAGATTGCTAAGTAACTTCCGTCGAGGAAAAAAGAAAAAAGGTCCTTTTTTTCCAAAGTGCTCAATTCCTTCCCCACCTTTTTTAGGAAAACATGCAAAACTGCAACATGGAGGGAGGAATATTTTAGATTTTTTTTTTTGGAAAAGAACTCCATTGAGATAATTTTTCGTTACAGGAGTGTTTGTTACTCGGTATTTTTAACGTTATCACAGCCATAAAGGATTGGAGCTTTTCAGTAAATGAAACACTGAAGATAGAGTTTAACGTAAAAAGATTATTTTAAGTTAGATTTGTGTCTAAATTAATTTAAATAAGAATCAAGCAATTATTGCTTGCTTTTTTATTAACTTTTTAATAATATAAAATAACCCAACAATGTAAAATAGATGTTAATAGAGAGAACCAATAAACTTAAACAATAATTATCTGGTTTAGAGAACGAATACTAAAAGATTATTTTAAGTTAAATTTGTGTTTAAAGTAATATAAATTAGAATCAACAATTATTACTTACTTTTTTATTAACTTCTTAATAATATAAAATAACTCAAAAATGTTACAGGAGTGTTTGTTACTCGGTATTTTTAACGTTATCACAGTCATAAAGGATTGGAGCTTTTCAGTATATGAAACACTGGAGATAAAATTTAACGTAATAAGATTATTTTAAGTTAAATTTGTGCTTAAATAAGAATCAAACAATTATTATTATCTTTTTTATTAACTTCTTAATAATATAAAATAACTCAACAATGTAAAATAGATGTTAATAGAGAGAAAGAATGAACTTAGACAATAATTATCTGGATCTTCATTCAGTAATTGAAACACTGAAGATAAAATTTAAATTAAAGATTATTTTAAGTTAAATTTGTGTTTAAATTAATTTAAATCAGAATCAAACAATTATTATTTGTTTTTTATTAACTTCTTAATAATATAAAATAACTCAACAATGTTACAGGAGTGTTTGTTACTCGGTATTTTTAAAGTTATCACAGTCATAAAAGATCGGAGCTTTACAGTAAATGAAACACTGGAGATAAAATTTAACGTGAAAAAGATTATTTCAAGTTAAATTTGTGTTTAAATTAATTTAAATAAGAATCAAACAATTATTACTTGCTTTTTTATTAACTTTTTATGGATATAAAATAACTCAACTATGTAAAATATATGTTAATAGAGAAAACGAATAAACTTAGACAATAATTATCTAGTTAGAGAACAAATCTTAAGTTAAATTTGTGTCTAAATTAATTTAAATAAGATTCAAACACTGAAGATAAAATTTAAATTAAAAAGATTATTTTAAGTGTCTTTACATCACAATATTTATTTACATTTTTTATTTTATCTCTTACACGTTATTTGGTAAAGAATACGAATATAAATTTGGTTACATAAATATTTTCTTGAAAAAGTTTCTTTTTATAATAAAACATACGTTTGAAAATATAAAATAACTTCAACAATGTAAAATAATAGAGAGAAATTAATTACTAATAGAGAGAACGAATAAACTTAGACAATAGTTTAAATTCAGTAAATGTTTAAAGAGATAAAATTTAACGTTAAACACTGGAGACAAAATTTAACTTAAAAAGATTATTTTAAGTTAAATTTGTGTTTAAATTAATTTAAATGAGAATCAAACAATTATTACTTGTCTTTTTACTAACTTTTTGATCATTTTAAATATTTATTATACATTTATTTTACAATATTTATTTGTATTTTTTTGTTTTATCTCTTACATATTATTTGGTAAGGAATACGAATATAAATTTGTGCACATAATTATTTCCTTGAAAAAGTTTCTTTCTATAAAAAAAAAAAAAAAAGTTTGAAAATATAAAATAACTCAACAATGTAAAATAAATGCTAATAGAGAGAACGAATAAACTTGCCAAGTGGGATAAGAAACAACAAGAACAACAACACGAATAAACTTAGACAATAATTATCTGGTTTAGATTCAGTACTTGAAACACTGGAGATAAAATTTAATGTGAAAAGATAATTGTAAGTTCAATTTGTGTTTAAATTAATTTAAATAAGAATCAAACAATTATTAATAGCTTTTTTATTAACTTTTCAATCATTTAAAATATTTATTTACTTTTTTTGTTTTATCTCTCACATGTTATTTGGTAAGAATACGGATATGAATTTGGATACACAATTATTTTCTTTAAAAAGTTTCTTTTCATAAAGAAAATATAACTTTGAAAATATAAAATAACTTCAACAATGTAAAATAGGTACTAATAGAAAGAACAAATAAACTTAGAAAATAATTATCCGGTTTAGATATTAGTTTACATATTTTTTCTACATTAAAACTTGTGAGATATTTTGCAAATAAAATACAGACATAAAATCGAAAATAATCACGATTTCTATATTCAGTAGAAATAAAATTGTCATGTATTCATTTAAAATTCACTTAAGTAATACTTTTTTGGAATTGTTTACTTAAAAAATACACATCAAAACTTTTTACTTTAGAATTAACTTTATTTGACATTGTCAAGATATTGCAAGTCAATGTCAATTTAGAAATATTAAATGCTAATATAAATAAACGAAACGATTACTACCTTTAAAAAGTTAAAAAAATAAATTAAAAGACTTCCAACCTGCAGTTAAGTGTAGTAATTGTTTAACATAGATCATTTTCTATTTGCACGAGTTGCAAATCCAACACGTAAAGTAAGCAAACCTTACTCCGTGTTTAATACGGAAATAAATAATTCATGAATCATAAATAAAATTGTAGAATATAGTAGACAAAAATTCTTACTACAAATGTCTTAAAACGTACTGATTGTGTTTTATTTTTAACAAAAATATACTATTTGAAAATAAAATCATTCATATGAATAATTTCTCATGATCTTCAAGTTCATAAAAAATTGATTCTACATTAAAGTTGAATTACATTTCTTACAAAGAACCTACGTGTCAGCAGATTACTATCAGTTACATGCGTAAAATCTAATAGTAAAAACAAATAAAACCTATTTGCTCAGAAACTAATGTAAAATTAAATAAGAGTATCAAATCATGGAAAATATAAACGTACAAAACGTGAATTATATTTAAAAGCAATCGATGGCAATCCTATTGTACATTTATATTTTTCTCAGTTGTTGGAATTAAATATGTACGCGTGTTTTAAATTGAATAATGCACGTTAATAGTGAGACACTTTTATTCATGAATAATAATTTAATGAATAATGAATAAACTCATAAATATTCAAATCACATAAACGGTTTCTCTCACAAGGATACTTAGATTAATGAATCTGTGTTTGATGAGTGGCTATTCATTTTAGCAGATTATACAAAAGAATAATCTTTTCTTTTTTGAGAAAATGATTTCTGAAACAGGCTGATAAAAATGATATCAAAACTTTTCTTTACTTTTTACTTTATGTTTGATTTATTAAATAAAATCTAAGAAACTATTTTTGAAAGAAACAAAATTCGTGATTTTGCTTAAGAGTGTCTTTTTATGTGTTGTTCTTTTACATAATATTTACTTCATTTTATTTATTTATTTTTGTTATTTTGTCTGTTAAATCTTATTTGGAAAAGTATACAAATTTTGTCCTGGATTATCGATGTCATTAAAAATATATCTTCTCACCTAGAAAATAGTATCTGAAATGTTTATTTTGATATTAGTTTAACGTATAAACCATTGCGGAAGAATGCAAATAGTTTAAAGAATTATTATTGATTTTATTAAGAAAGTCGTAAGTAAATTATAGATATTATTTAGAATATATTTTTCGTACTGCATGCATGTTTTTAATAAAAAAGAATATTTAAAAAGTCTGTTAAAAGATTACAATCTTAGATAATTTTTAAGAAATTTTTATTGTTAGTGTTTATAAATTAGTATTTATATTTATTATTACAAAATTTACATTATTATTTCTCTGTTATATATTATTTGGCAAAACATACAGATTTTATTCTGAATTTATAAAGTTATGGCATTGTCCTTAAAAATATATCTTCTCACCTAGAAAATAATATCTGAAATTTTTATTTTGATATTAGTTTAACAAATAAATCCTTTGCAGAAGAATTCAAATAATTTTAAAAATTATTCATTTTATTAAGATAGTTGTATGTAAATTACAAACATTATTTAGTACACATCTTTCGTACTGAATGCATGTTTTTCAATAAAAAAGAATATTTAAATGTATATTAAAATATGACAATCTTAGCTAATATTTGAGAATTTTTTTATTGTTAGTGTTTATAAGTTATTATTTATATTTATTATTAATATTACATTACAAATCATTTATATCTCAAAATTAAAATTCTGAATTTCTTAACAAGTTACAAGCATATATTTTCAATTTACAGAATTTTTTTTATTTATATCTAACATTTTAAAATCTTGAAATTTTTCCATTCTCCAATTTGATATTTAAGTTGGTTTAATTATTTTTATTATTTCAAACGTTTCTTTTAATTATTTAAATTAAAAGAATTTATTTTTAATTATTTAAATTAAAATTTTAATCCCTATTCGGAAAATTTCTGTCATTTTAATAAACATGTTCAATAAAATTTATAGAGATAGTTTAGATGTAAAAAAAATGTTGAATAAATCTTTTGTATTCTTACTGAAAATGCTATAAGCTACTTTTATCTAACAATTTTTAAGCAGATAAATAAGAGCTATGGAGAACTTTAGTAGTTTTTAAAAATATATTAAACATAAATTAATATTTCATGTGAATGCTAATTTTTCACTTATTTATTTTACTTTTCAATAGGGAATAAATATATTAGCAGTAATTGTCTGAATTTGATAAGTTAACCGAAGCGTTCTCAGGATAAGAAATAAAGAAAACTTGTATATTTTGAATTGTTATGACGACTTTAAAGCTATTCAATCTATCTTTAAAAAAAAATTTCTTAATTTCGAATTTATACAGCGGAAACATAATTTTGATTTTTTATCTAAACTTTTAAAAGTAATAAAACTTTCAGAAATAATTTAATTTTATATAAGTCAATGATTAGAAATAAAAGTACAGTTAATTTGAGCACAGTAGTAAGTTTATTTTGTAAAACGTGTTGTAAACTATAAGCTCGTTTGAAATATTTGGAGTTTTTCATGTAAATATTTATGGTGTAATTATTCTAAAATATTTCCCTTCTTCTGATAAAAGAAAAACCTGTTCCCCTGTTCCCTAGGTAACCCTAGTTCTATACTATTTATTAGTTCATTATATACATTACATATACATTAGTTCATTCCCTCATATAAAAAGTTACTATAGTCACTGAATCACTCCTTAAATTATTGAAATTAAAAAATGAGAAAAACTAATTTTTGTTTTTAAAACTTTTCAAATAAATTTCATAATGCATTAATGTATTACAAGGTATATTTTAAAATATTTAAATATTGCATAGTCATTCATAAGTATAAAAATTACTATCGTATTTAAAAGAAGGGTACTGAAGAAAGAAATTATACTTGATTATGAATAATTCAATTATTCTTGAATTATAAATACTTACTAAGCGTACTTTTCTTTCATTTATCAAAGAAAGAAAAGTAAGCTGTGATTTATTAATGAACAATGTCAGGTTTTAAAAATTTATTTTTTTACCTCATAAAATATATATTCAATGGTTAATACTAAATTAATTTGATGATGAAAATAAATTTTAAATTTTATGATTCTTTAAATAATGCATATCATTTACTCTTTGCTAATTTTTTTTTTACATATTTAAAATATTTGTGAATTTATTTTTATATTTTTTAAGGAAATAATTGTATTAAACTTTATTATTATTGATTTCTAACCTAATTGAGATTGAAATATATTTCAAAAATTTGCACTAATATTATGCGAATTGTTATATTTGAGATAACAATTATAACAATTTATTGTTATATAGCGAAATTTGCACTAATATTGTTACAAAAATATTACGTAGTAGATACATTTACATAATTTAAATTTAATTAATTATCAATTAATCTTAAAAAAGAATTGATGATTCTTTTCTTATAGAATTTATCATCAGAAGTACTAACCAAATTCGAGAAACATTGATGATTAAATCAGAGATAAACTTGTTTTTTCAAGATTGTAGCCAATCTTTGCAAGAAATTGCTATTTGTAATGTTCCAAAAGAAGTTATCACGAAAAATATTACATAATACATACCCTTCATTTATCTTAAATTAATTATTAATTAATTATGTCTTAAAGTAAAATTCATAATTATTTTCTGACATAACTTATTATCAGAAATACTAACTTAATTCGAGAGACATTGATGATTAAATCAGACATAAACTTGTTTTTTCAAGATTGTAGACAATCTCTGTAAGAAATTGCTATTTGTAATGTTCCAAAAGAAGTTATTTTCTAATTCAGAATAAATTAATGGTCTAGCAACGTTACAAAACGTCTACCAGTCTCATAAACTGTTTCCAATACTTTCTGGCATTCATTAGCACACACTGTCTCAAGGACAATGAAGGACTCATTTATAAGACACTCAATTTCAATCAATTTGATTTCTTACGCAGAAACAAATAAGCGAGTTTCGTATTGTTCTTCTAGGTAATTATTCTTCAAACCATTTAACTCAAATGTTTATTAGATGACCAAAAATACTCCTAAATTTTTGATTACTCAAAGATTACTTTAAGTATCAGTAACTAAACACTCATATAAGTTCAATAGCAACATAAGAAAATATCCCACTAAAAAAATTGCCATATATCGAAAAATAATTGCCATATTTTTGCAAAACAAATTAAACTTAATGTTACAAACTTCAAACAAATTTACATTATTTTTTTTTATTTAATTCAAGGAAACTAAAGAAATAATGAAACTGGATTTTCTCTTTCTGTTTCCCATTATCTTGGATAGAAGATTGTGAATAGGGTCATGCAATAAAATAAATTTCTATTCATTCCCAAATTCAAAATATAAGTAAAATCGAAAATTTCTGCTCTATTTATTTATAAAACTTTATTGAGCTTTATATGGGTTTTTTCCTCTCTCTCTTTATAATCTTCAGGAAAGTACTTGATTAATATATTGAAGTATTTTAGTATTATAAAACTTCAATAAAATAATTTGATTCGTATTCATGCTGATCAAGTACCCTTGTTTTAATGCATACTACATATGAAGCAAAACGTGATATATATATATATATAAAATTTTCAAAGAATATATCTTAAATATATATACATTTAGGATATATTTTTTGAACATTTTATTTTTAGAGCGATATGCAAATTGTAACAATACCAATGCATTTTCTCAACAATTTCAAATGCTTTTAAAGATACTATGAAATTTGCGAGGGAAATAGATTTTGTTTGAGTAACAAACTTGCAATTTACCATAAATGCAATTCTTGTAGGGGATTCGTTACTTACATTTAATCATTGATCATTTGACTAACACAAGTTAGATGTTAGTCAAATGATCTATACCTCAGTTTAGTTTATAATATTATGTGTTTCTTCAATCATGTAGCTAAACTACATTTGATTTTATAGTATGCGTCTAATTTTCAGTACTGTAAGTTAGTTTACTAGTTTTTTCAGTATGTATATATTTATATATATAGCAATAAAACATTTAAAATATATTCTTCAAAAAATTTATTTTATGGTCGATATGCACTCTTTAAATTATTATAAATTTAATCAAGCTATGATAAAAACTTAACAATGGCTCCCATTACAACAATAGATAGTTTTCTTTTTAAAGGAAAGTTTAATTTTATTTCCCGTTTTCATTTTTACGCTGAAATAAAATAAAGAAAGTGATTCTTAACCATGAAAATTTAAGTAAATATTTAAACATGATAATGTTTTTTTTTCCGTGGTAAAGTTAAAAAGAAATATCAATGTTCTTTTGAACTACATGCATTTTCTTGGCTGAGCTAGAATTAATGATATCGTTTAGAATTTGACGCTATCTATTAACGATATCGTCTGGGATTTAACGCTATCTATTAATGATATCGCTTAGGATTTAGCTATTAATGATATCATTTAGTATTTATTACTGCTAATTACTGCTAAAATTTAAAATAATTTTAAATATAGATACATATCAAAAAACTTGTGTTAATAAATCTCTATAAAATAATATTTCTTCTCAATAACAATATTCACCGAAAATATATAAAATTCCTATATCACACACACTTTTACAAAAGCACATAAATGCGAATATAAAGAGAATGATGAATCTTATGAAAACAGGTACCTGGATAAAAATTCACATTATATACAAAAGAAAAATCATTTAAAAAATTATTCTACAAAATTTAAGTCGCCAGCTAGTTTGAGTAAATGAAATATTCTATAAATATAAAAATATACCATCAACAGATATCTTTACAAACTTTCCTTCAAGAATTAAATAAATACTGAAATATCTATGCATTGTTTATTATATACCAGACAAATTTTTTTTTAAATTTTATATTAACAAAATTATTATACTTAGATTATATTACTTTAAAAATATTAATATATATGCCCTGTATTTAATACTCATTACATAACAAAATAACTAGCTTATGAATTTTAATTGCATTGTATAAATTGTTTTATTCTGATAAAAAAAAATGTACATAATAAATAGGGAAACTGCTTTTATATATGATGTTAGACATTTTAGCTAAACCTATTATATAAATTAAATATTTCAGTTCAAGATCTAAAAGTAAGACGGAAATGCGAGGCTTATAAGAATTTAAAATTGCATCAAATGCAAATGCACAAATATTAACATTTATCAATAAAATTTAAATTAACACAATAATTATAACAAAAATATACTTTTAAATTTTTATAATTTACAAATTTCACGAACAAAAATTATTATACTTTAATGTTTTATGTTAAATGAGAATGTAAATTTTCCTTACACATTCAAAACGAGTTCCGCTACTGAACCTGGTATGGTCATATATATCTTCTACGTGTAATTTCTGAAAAAAAGCTAAAATTAATAAATACCAGGTAAATTTTAATTATAGATAATAAAAAAACTTTATAATATCAAATGTCTTTTGATTTAAAAATTGTTACTTCTATATTAACACGATTGTTTAATTTTTGAATAATTTTACCATCTTATACAATTAAGTAAATCATACATGTGAATTTAATCAAAAATTTTTAATTTTCTTGTTTTAAATGTGTACACGTGATTTAATCAATAATTGGTAATTTTCTTGTTTTAAATGTGTACACGTGATTTAATCAATAATTGGTAATTTTCTTGTTTTAAATGTGTACACGTGATTTAATCAAAAATTGGTAATTTTCTTGTTTTAAATGTGTACACGTGATTTAATCAAAAATTTGTAATTTTCTTGTTTTAAATGTGTACACGTGATTTAATCAAAAATTGGGAATTTCCTTGCATTAAATGTGTATGTATCGTACTGAAACATTTTGCTAATAGACTTTAAAATAATGTTATTAGATATAAAGTCCTCATTTCATCTAAAATATTTGATCACTAGTTTTAATTATATAACTAGATTGATATTTTTAAATTTAATTTTAAACTTAGTAATTTCTGAAAACCGAACACATAAATAAATTATAAAGTTAAACAATTTTAATAGTTAAATTGCGTCTAATAATTAATTTTAATAATTAATAGGTAATTATAAATAAATTAGGACCTATTAATTAATTAATAGGCCTTCTATCTGAAAAATTCTCTAACAAAATATTTAAAAATAAACAATTAGGACTGTGCCTTTAATGTAGGATATTAGAATCATATATTTATTTTTAGAAATTCAAAATGCCTAAAATGTAAGTTATTTTTAAATTAAATTATTTCCAACATAAAAGTTGGATTTCATATTTAGAAAAAGATTTTACTTAGAACGAAAAAAATAAAATCTGGAATATGTTTAATATTTGACAAAAATAAAGAGTCTGAACGATATTTAGCAAAATAATTTATCGTAAAACTAAATTACTTTTATAAAACTTATTGTTCAATGCAGTAGAAAAAAATTTTCATTACATTTACAAAATGCAATCCATTTTCGATAAATAAGATATTTCTAATTTTTGAGTAGAGTACTTTTCCTTCTTTTATTTAATCTTATACCAAATTTTGAAGTTTTCTACTAACTACTTTTAATGTTTAATAATTCTTATTATTATTCATATGATTTATAAAAAAAGCCTTTTCGAATGTTTTAAAACGGTAACACTATCACAAAACTGCAAAATTAAAGTATAACTTAAATTTCAAAATAAATTCACATGGAATTTGATTATAACTTAATTATGGTTTTACATTTTCTTTCTTATTTCTGGCCTTAAACTAAAAATCAAGCAGCTAATGAAATAAGGCTGGTATTTAAATTATTTATTATTGTTTCTAATGATATTTAAATCAAATTTTTTATTTGAAGTTAGCATCAAACGATTAGGACACTCATGTTAAAAATTGTCTTAATATCAACAATAAAGTGTAATTTACAATTATAAAAGGATTAGCCATTTATTTAATGAAGATGT
Organism: Caerostris darwini; assembly: GCA_021605075.1. Taxonomy (NCBI): domain Eukaryota; kingdom Metazoa; phylum Arthropoda; class Arachnida; order Araneae; family Araneidae; genus Caerostris; species Caerostris darwini. The sequence continues at coordinate 79,604 of BPLQ01000307.1, forward strand.
ATTTTCAAACTGATATAAACTTACTCATTTTTAGGTAAAAAATAATACACAACTGTTATTTACAAAATTAATGTCAAAATATGAATTCTTACTGTGTGCTAGATTTCATATTTTCTGTCAATTCATTTAATGAATGTCAAATTTCTTTCAAATAAATACAAAGTACCCTTCTTTATTTTATAAAATGATAAGATTTTCAAGAATCAAGTAAACCTAATATCATCTTAAAATTAATCATAAATTCATCATAATATTCATTAAAGTGACTCATAAAAGATTATAGGGACTGACATGTGAAATTTATTTACTGTGAACTAATAATCAATAAAAAGTTTGTTTCGTCAATTTTGATGTAAGTTATCATTAATTCAGTTAGGTTATATTCTCATGAAATACCACAATTTTTCTGAAGGAAATGCGTATGATTAATCATACGCAGAGCATGGTTTTCACATTGTTTATATAATTAATTTTAATTATCATTTCATATTCAAGGAATTTTTTTAAATTTATCATAAATTCATCTTAATATTCAGTACAAATGAATCAAAAAAAAATTATAGTGACTGATATATGAAATTTATCGACAATAAATTAAAATAATCAATTAAAAGTTCATTTTACCTTCATTTTTGAAGTAAGTTATTTTTAATTCAGTTTGGATATATTCTGAAATCCCACAATTTTTATGAAGAAAATGTGTATGATTATTCCTACGCATAGCATGGTTTTCACATTGTTTATGTAATTAATTGTTAATAGTCATTTCGTATTCAATGAACTATCTAGAATTTCAAAAAGCAAGAGGAGTCAAAAAAACTTTACAGAAAATATGTTAACTAATAAGAAAATATGTTAACTTGACACATATATCTTAGTAAGCCAATTAATCGACTTACTGGTAAGACTCGGAACTCTTCCACTGTTAAATATAATATATAATATTTTCTACACGTATAATTTTTGTTATGGTAAAAACCATACTGAGAAATATTTGAAAGGACTTTTTTACAGCTTTGACATTTTGAATTTGAAGTACTCCATAATTTGAATGATATTCATACTGTACAAATTTGAAAAAAATAATAATAATATTTGTAAAAACTCGGTGTTGTTATGTAAAAATTGTCAGACTTAAAAACTGAGTAATATGACAGATAAAAAGGAGCACATTTTTTTGCTAAACATATGCAATGGATGGTAGAAAAGTCTGACAATTTATAAGACGTCGAGTTCCCAGAAATCAATACACTGGATTGACATTGGAGACGAGGCATATCATTGTCTGATAAATATTCTTGGATTTCGTTTACACGCGATTTTTTACCTTCAATCACTTGGCAAGAAAAAATCGATGCTGTATTTTTGAATGAAATGAATTTTACTGAAGAATATTAACTATTATTTCCATGTTAAAAAATTAAAAGTTAAAAAAAAAATATATCAGGGAGTTATAAATTCTATTCAAAAGGTAATGGATACTTTCTATTGTGTATATTATTTTTAAACAAGATATTAGTAATAAGAGATAATAAATATTATTATATACTGAATAGATGATAGTTTAATTTCAAGTTATCAAATAATTTTATTATATAGTAGGTTTTGAATATTAAATTAATTTCCTTAATTTCTATTACGAATACGATAAGATACGTTACAATACCTTTTACATACTAAATATTGTATAAATGAGCATTTTTAATGTCTAATTGCACTTTGAACAAGAAAGTTGTGAGCTAATGCTCGGATGATTCACATTATGACACCTTACACTAGAAAATTAAGTGTAAAATTATTATAACGAATTGAACGGATCTTAAATATTTAGTATTAAATATTGATCAAAATATTAAATTTTATAAGGAATTACATCCCCAATTTACATTTCTGCTTAATAATGTTTAGTATTAATAAGATTCATATTCTCGGGATAAGTAAATTTAACTAACGTTATATTAATTTCTCTAAGCATAAGTTAATTAAAAAAACCTTTGAATAACATCCTGAAAAATACTTTATTTTGAGAGTGAAGGTATTTTGGAGAAAATTAGCTTAATTTGGGACGACTTTCATGAATTGTACTTTATTTGTACTTTTTTGTTATTTTGTTTTACAAGTTCTCTATTATATAAACTTTTTGTATTGATTTACATTTATTTTACATTAGCTTTATACATTTCCTATTAAAAATCTTTAGTTATTTTCAATTTCTTATAGTACATCGAATTATCGTGCGCATCGAAATATCAAACGCACTTATACAGTCTAAAAATTGTACATTTCCAAATCAAATTTATGTGTTTATTTATTTTCATACAGAAATAACCCTATTTTTTAAAACATAAAATGACTAAGAACAAGCATAACACACTTTAGTATGTCATCACAAAGCTTTAAAATTTGTGCCAAGTTATCGTGCCAAAAATATCAGAATAATAAAAAAAAACGTGCCAAAATTTCAAACGCACTTATACATCCTCTAAACTGTACGTTTCCAAATCATGTCTATGTATTTATTTATTTTTATACAAACATGCCCCTATTTTTTAAAACATAAAATGGCTAAGAACAAGCATAACACATTTAAGCATGACACCAAAAATCTTTAAAATTTGTAAATCATATACATAAGTCATACTTTGGCTATTGTGTGTTATAAACTGCCCATTTATGCCAATGCTTTTTGAAATATTGCCTTTTATGTGGACAAAACATAAGGCCTTAAAAGAAAGCATGTCAAAGAAAGTGTTGTCTTGAACATGTTACTATCTGATCCTGTTGTGTTCTGTCTCTGAGCTGGGACTTGAGCCGAGTAATCTCTTCTCCCAAAGCGAATCCCCATGAATGACAAAAGCATATTTTCGTATCATCGTCCCAGGGCGAGATATGTATGATTTACGAATAGTGACCAACATATATTTTGTTTCCCTGCCTAACACTGCGCACTTGGAACTCAGCATACATTGAAGGGGGAAAAAGGTAAATCTCAAAATATGCGAAATAACTCTACTCTCTTCGCATAACATCGGATAAAATAGTGCCCCCGTAAGTCCCAGCGTGAGTGTCTACAAAAATATTTGTTTTAAAAGTTCAGAATATATTCGTGATGCAAATATCAAATTCGAAAAAAAATGTTAGAAAACATTTACTTTGAAATATTTCACGAAACACATTGGGAAAAGCTTTTAAATCCAGTAATATTTTGATTAAATTGATCAGTGACAATTATTTGCTACAAAATTCAATGAATAAATAGGATAGATAAGATATACCATGAAAAGATATATCAAAATTAACAATAGATACAATAGGATAAGTTGAATAGGATGGTTTAACATTTAAAAACATTTTAAGTATCAAATGTTAAAAAAGAAATAAATGAATACCAATACGTACTAAGAATTAAAATTTTATGATAAGATTGTTTCAAATACCATGTAATTATGTTCAGCTTTTCTTATTATGATTAGTAATATATCATAAGATGTATGTTCTGTTTGTTAGGTTAGGTTTGATTTGTCGGTCTACGGTCATTTTTGCACACTTTAGGCTAATAACACTGAGACCTACTGTTTAACGTGGATTCCGAACCGCTAACAAACATCCAACGAAGATTCGAACCTGAAGGCCAGAGCTCTAGTCAAATGGCTATCAGGCCGCTTTTCTACCATTGCATTTGGTTCCTGAAGAAAATATATGAATATATGAAAGCAAACATTGCATGTTTTATTCAAATTGAATATGTTCTCAACATACAAAACACTTTTTAGATATAAAAAGTAGAGTCCTGTTAAAAAGTCCAGTTAAAAGAGTGAAATAAAAAATTTTAAGTCTGCTAATAAACACATAGTCAAATAAAGTTTGACAAGTCAGTGAGAAATTAAAATTATATTCAGTGTTTATAAAGTTCATGCATCCTATAATCTTGAAATTAATAATCAGAATGTCTTTCTTTTTTAATATATTTAAAAGTAATAATTTTCTTTGATTGATCAATTTTTATAAGAAAAATACTAAGAGATAAAAATACACTATGAAAAATTATTATATGTTATTAATGATTGTTATAACATACCAAAATTTTGTTACTGTGTTGCAAATTGTGTTTTGAAAGTAGAAATGTTTTTCAATTACAGTCGTCGAACAAATATGCATTTTAATTGATTGCCTTTTTTTTAAGTTTAAGTTTTAAAAATCCATTGGAAAAGAAAAACAGAAATCAAAACAACCTTCACGAGGAAAATATATTTTGTCTATTTCTTTCTTCTTAAATGAAATACTAGAGAAACCTCATTTTGTTTTCAATTTAAATGAACAAGCTTATTAATATTTATTGAAACAGACCGTCTGTCTCTTGTGAACAAGCTCTTTTATTCTGAGAACAGAAAATGCTACAATTGGTTGTAACACGATATGATTCATTCTAATTAGATGAATTAGTTTGATGGTAATAATTAAAGGGTTCAGCACTCTTCTTTGTCAGGTGAACATTGAGAGGCTAGTCAAATTTCTCATAAGAATCAAACTCATTAACATTGAAATCCATATGTTTAGTTAAATGTTTTGATAATAATTACATTATTATCACACAAGAGGAATATTAAAACTTATCTGCCATTGCACTTTGTTCCTGAAAGAAATTTATGGGGAGAGGAAAATAAACATGCTTTATTCAAGTCTGAACATGTCCTCAACATCAAACTATTAGTGTTTCCAGCCTTCAAAATATTTTATTAGGATATTGGATTATTTTCTCTGGTTTAAAATAGCGAATTAAAATTTTAGTTAAAAGGGCAATCTTTCCAGTTTCAAGACAAAAATGTAGAAATTTTTAATCTAATATCTAATACCAAAACACTTAAACTCTCAGATATTTTCCAAATAAATTTATAAAATTGTTAATTTCATTTATAGAGGAATCATTTGGTGATGAATATTTTCTCTAAGGTTTCGATTTTTGACCAATTCTAAATGTTTAAATAAGTCCCCCAATTGTTCAAGTCATTACACGATTTTTGCCTTCTGATTTTAATGCTATCATAGCAGAATATATTTCAGGACATTAAATTTGAATTTAACCACTTAAAATATTCTTAATACCAAATCTGAATTGGTGAATTTTCAATTCATAAGCTGTCATTTGAGATCATCCTAGTCTTATTTAAATAATGAAATGAAGAGACTTATCCTTTAAATAAGCTCACTTTATTTGCTCATAAATGGAAGATGAAAACTTATGTTTTTGGAACACGCGTTAGATAATTTTATAAAGAAGGAATACTCAATTTTTTACCGATATAATTCAATAAATGGAATTCAATATAATAAAATAAATCTAATTGTATAATGCCTAGGATTATGGCTGGGATTGTGGAGTGTCTATGCCAACTGGAAATCATTCAGAAAACATTATTCAACTGTATTGCACCATAATGGGAAAACTAACTATTTGGGCAAAATTGCCTTCTTAAAAAAATTATTATTATTTTTTTTGCTATTTTGATTTTTTTGCTATGTTGAGGTTATTTGTGAATAAATAGTATTTGTTATATTTATATATAGTTAAATCATTTATTTGAATGTTTTAATAAGAATAATTGTAACATTCTGAACTCATAAATATATCAGTACTTATTCTATATTTATAGGAATTAATAAAATTTTACACCATAAAATTATCTGCAAATCTATTTACAAAATGTTTAAATAATTTATATTAATAAAAGAAAATTAAAATTATTATTTTTTCTTTTAATGAAGATGAATAAACTTTGAGAAATGTATTAATGACACTTCAGAATTTCTTTAATTCAAAACTATAAAAAAATATTTTATTTCAAAAAATGTTTGGAAAATGTAACGATTCATTCAAAAGTAAAAATTCATAATAGACTCATATTTCTTCGCAATGAAAAGCTTTTTAAAAGCAAAAATCCAATTTCTTAATTATTAAATAATAGTAAACAAAAAAATTATATGCAATAACAAACAATTCTATGCAATATCCTCAAAACTTTTATAATTTTTCAAAAATATTTTAGTTGATTTCTATGCAAATGAGAACTTTTAAATATAGTTATAAATGGTTTCAAATAAAACTCCTCATATATATTGCCTAGGAATAGAAACATATATTTTTGGAAATAAACATTCTGATAAGAAGCGTTTAATTAAAGGTTATTTAATCAATAAAAACTAGTATTTTCTTTATGAAATTCCTTTTGTTTCGAGTTATGTTTTATAAAATTATTTTTCGAAAGCATTTATAATGACTCAGTTTACAAAATTTCATTAAAGAGTTCTATAAAAATATGCAAATAATCAAATGAAACTATAAGCTGGAATAGGTCTTACAAATAAATTGAAATAGTTAGTGGAAAGTTATTTGTAAAACTTTTATTTATGCATTAAATTTCAAATTATTCTAACACTTTACAAGCTCTAAATTTGAATTTTTCACATTAAATTCTATTTCATCAGAAACTAAAAGTCTCAGAAAATTATAAGCAATCAGAATCGCTTAGTTGCCATAAGAAAATGCTTAGATTATCCATATTTTGAACTACATTTATAAGTAAGTTTCACGGATACTATCTTAATGAATATTTAAAACTTATACAAGCATTTCCAGTTATTGTTAATAATAGGAAAAGCTGATGAAGACCTAACTTTGGCTGATGAGACTAACATACACGAATAGAAAATAAAAATAAGTACAGATCCTTATATAGTGCCCGAACCATGCAGACATACTATATGAACATTTACATCAATAAGTCAAAATTTAGTAAAATGCCCATTTCCTCATGTTCATATCAGTATTTAGTATAATAACTCAGACACATGTTAAGGAATTATTGATAATCAGTAGTCAATAATCTCCTTGTGCGTAACTGTAACTTATTTATAATTCTGATATACATTGCATTACCAGTATTTAAATACATTATGAAAATATAAAAGAAAATCCAAATGTACCTTCAAGTTCTTTTAATTATTTTTTCCATTCACAAGCTTGCATACACTCATAAAATCGACAAATTGATTAATTTCTGAATATAACTTTCTTAACAATTAGCTTATATCTCAGTGGGGTTTCTTTGAAATTAATTATAATTTATAAAACGAATTAATACAAGAAACAATTATTCTATGATCTGTATATTATTATATTACCATGGATTTTTATTTATATTAGTATGGATTATTTGCACATTATTATATTACTTTTGTATGGATTGAATTCCAATGAAGCCATAGGTAATATATTACTATGGAGTCCATAGAAATGGTGTTTTTTAGTAGGCATGAATAGAGTAGAGATCAGTCAAAAGTTACCACTTTTCGCTCTTCTGCGTAATTTTGATATCAGTTTGTCATAGTTTAATTTTATGGCCACTAAAGTTCATATAATAAGCCTGTCTGTTCGTTAATTATTCTTGAGAAGATTTCGATTTGACGCAAAAAAATCCTAGAGTTCAAATTGTTCCCAAATTATTCTCTGTATCACGCAATAGATAAAATTTAAAAAAATTCCAGGTAATATACTCGTGTGTTTTATACAATTATAATTCTTGAAAACTCATTGCACTAAATAAATTAAGAAATAAACTGTTTCACCACACAAACATAACACATTGTAATATCTTATATAATGCATCGTAAAAGTATTTTTTATAAATCGTAAATGTAATCATGTTATAGATATATATATGCAACATTATCAAAGTGTATAGCATATAAGGATGTGCAATTCATATAATACAACGACAGAAATTATCATTATTTTGTATTTGTTGAACGATATTCAGTTATAGTTTTTAAATGTAATTCTATGTTTCCTTTTTTTGAAACACTAATTGATTTTTTCATGCAATTACTAATTGGGCATAATTTTTTAGGCAGAAAACTGAATACATTACCAATGACTTTCCAATTAATCAAAAACATTAAGGAATAATTTTCAAACGTTTATTTGTTAATTTAAAAATTGCTTTAATAATTCAATCTTGTCGGCGATTATTTTTGTTCAGTACTGATATGCTCAATTTTTTTAACAACAAAAACGCTTTAAATCTCGTAAGTAAGAATTAATTTCTACTATATAACTTCTACTTTAAATTATGAATTTAAAATTTGTATTTCATCAATAATCACTCCAAATCTTTAAAATTGGCTATAAAATTTACAAATCACAAAACGGTAAAACAGACTGACTAAACAAAGATACAAACACTAATGATTTGTATGCTAAAGATTAGATAAAAGCTATTTTCATTCACAACTTTAAATATGAAGAATAGCGAAAAGAATAGAATAGAATAGCGATAGGGAAAAGAAAGAGAAAAGAATAGAATAGTGACGAATATAAGTTAAATTAAAAGATTTGCATAGCTTTATTAAATAATAAAATTATTATTTAATAAAACTATGCTATTTAATTTAATAATAAAATCTCAAGCATATTAGTTTCCTTGAAAATGAGCTTTTCAAAGGAAGTTGTAAAAACGATCAAATCTATCTATGTAATACTTGATTTTTCTTAATGTTCTCAAGGAAATATTTCAACAAACAATAAATCTCAAGTTAAATCATGTATATCTCTATAATACAGATAGATTTTCATGTTTCTTTTAATACTAGTTCGAGAATTTCGTGAAAGGATATTTAACAACGATCCACTTATAATCTGTTAAATTATTGAACAGTTGAGTATTGAATTTCAAACGTAACGTATTAATTCTTTTTCACATTGATCTAAAAAAATAGAAATAAAATAAAAATAGAAATATAATAAATAGATATATAATATAAAATAAAATAAAATAATAGAAATATAATAAAGAAATAGAAATGAATAAAATAAAATAAAAGAACAGAAATATAATAAATAAAAGAATAGAAGTAAATTAAATAAAAGAATAGAAATATAATAAAAGATTAGAAATAAAAGAATCTTTTCGATAGAACCTAGAAAAATAATTTTCCTTAGCATTTTCGAATAGAACCAAGAAAAATGTATTATAATAAAAAATAAAAAAATATTTTTAGGAAAAAAATAATCTGCAAATCAGTATAATTTTCAAATTGAAATCATTTTAACAATAATTGTGTTGAGCGAAATTAAAATTTTTTTCTAATTTATTTATTATTACAAAAATGGAATTTTTGAGTAGGAACTTAGAACATGCAAGCTGTGTTTTTAAAATTGGTTTCTCACTTTATATTTTTAAAAAAATGTTAAGGTTCTCCCTAATTTTTTCCTGACATCCTGAGAATAGTAATATATTACAATTGTTACTACTTACAGCTTTTACCTTTAAAAAAGAGACACAATTCATTGTGTATAATTCAAAAATGAATGGTCAAAGGAATAACGAAATGACTTTTTTAAATAATTTTGTATTTTCTTTTCTTTCTGTCCTAATGATTTCAATTGTAATAATGTGTTCACAATTGGATTTCTCTTCCACTTTTGTAATCTCCAGTAATCATATATAAAAGCCATTTGAAGATCCCAGTTACATGTTATGATTTATCAAATACAATGACTTCTACAACCCAGTAGAGGGATCAAATTTACCTCTACTGAGTCCCGCCTCCAAATGATTTTTCGATTTTAGGTCGGTGAAGAGGAACGTAGCGCAGCATAACTTTTCGGACTATTCAAAAAAGAGTGGAGAATACATTTAACACTTTTGAGGCGAAATAATGATGTAAAATTTATATCTAAAATTTGTGTCGATTTCGTTATCTCTTTTAAATTGTCAAATTATCAATTTGATAAATAATTGTTTGATTATTGTACTAACTTTATCACTTTCTTTAGATTTATCTAAAAATGTATTTTATACTAAAAAAGAATATATTTTTCATACTAAAAAGGAATATATTTTTCATACTAAAAATGAAATTGCTTCATTTAAAATTTAAAATGTTTTTAAAAGACAACAAAGAATCTATATATCCCTAGAAATATATGTATATATATATTTCTGGGTTATTTCTTCTCTTTTTTTTAAATAACAAAATTTATCATTCACATTTAACAGAAATGATTACAACCATACTTGCAAATATATGTAACAAATACATAGAAAGTTTATTATCTATTGCTTTTCTAATTAATATTCTACAGCAGTTTGTTCAAGTTTTTATAACAAGAAAAAAAATGCTAATTTTATCATGGATATTACAGTTATATGTAATTTTATTGATTCAAAACCAATGTGTATAGTTTTAAAATTGTCCAGTATCAAATACTCTGTTTCATAATAAACATGTGATATACTTATATTATAAGACATTGCAAAATATTGCAAAATGTCGCAAAACTATTTTAAATTTGAATTGTGTGAAATAGTACATAAAACAGAAGACAAAAAAATTAGTACCGCTTTCTAAAAATATAGACTAAGAAATTTTGAAAAAAGGAATATGTTTATCTGTTAAAGTTTTGGAAAAACTCCCAGATTAAAGAATGCAATATGGAAATAGTATATTTCAATAATATTTTAAAATTCAATATTTTCAAGTAAAATACTGACTCATAAAATAATTACAGAGAAATTTTTATTTTGTAACAGTTAATTTTATTATTTATTAACCACACTGGTTAATCGGGGGTAATGTTACTCGCGTCCGTAACATACTTTAAGCTACACGTGCTCCCTGGGTAGTGATAAATGAGTAACAGTTCTTGCAAGATTGTAGGTGCCGTTGCAACTGTGGATTGGAGTTCTGTACTCTGTATTTACAACTATGGATTGGAGATTGGAGACGTTTGCTATGGAGACATTATGACATCAAATTATTAGAAGAAACTAAGAAAAAGAAGTGGAGGGACATCATTTGTAAAATCCCAGATTCCCCTAGATACATCACAGTAGCGGTCTTCTGCCTGGAGCCTGGACACGATTGTCTTGCTAAACATCTACGCAGCATTTGCTAGAGCGTTGATGCAATTGGCATCTGGTGACTAACTTTCTTTGATCTTTATGTAGTCACAGTTTTGATTTAATTATTTTTATTGTTATGTTCTGTTTTGCATTCCATCTTTATGTTTCAATCTCATGCATCTGTGATGCATGAGAGTCAATGATGTAAAATCAATTGCTTTTGCAATAAAAAAAATGATGGTTAATCTGTCAAAGTCTGACGTATCAAAACCGCTGGAAAGAACGAAAGTCTGAATTTATATGTAAACTTAAAATTTTTGACTATATATCGCTACAAGATTTCGGTAAAAATTCAATATTATTTTCTACTGATTTATTTTATACACAATAAAAATGATAATTTTTAAAAGAAAGAACTTTTATACTGTCTTTATTTCAACAACAATACTCTAATGTTTAGTAAAAATAATTCCAGCTAAAAAGTGTTTTCTGTTTAATTCATGATAAGAAATATAGTAATCGTTGTCCCTGTAATAAATCATTTAACAGCGTTATGAAAGTTATTGCTGCAATAAACCACGTGAAATAAAGCAAACAACAAAAAGATTCAATCCTAATAACAAAATTAAATGAATGTAGTATTGTATTTTCAAGGCAATAAAATGAAAATGAAATGATAATCCAAATTGCATGTTAGTAGGAATCAAATGAAAATTTAAATAAAGAAAAATAGAAGAAAAAACTTTTTGACTTATGAATTAAATGCAATATGACTGAAACGAGAAAGAAAACTTTAAAGATAAGAAGAAGGCAAGAAAAACATACAGTTAAAAAAAAAAAAAAAGTAGCATATGTCATTCAATTGTTACCTTATTTGCTTGTATTATTGTTACACCATATTATTTAATAATTCAGTAAACCAAACATTACAAAAGAACATCGTCGTTTCGAAGTTTTTCCAAGTTTATATACTTTAATAATATATGTAAGTTAAAGAAAGCCACACTTTTGTATCTTAAAAAGCATAACCTGAATAAAATATCTTCACATAGCAAACCAATTTGTTCTTTCAATTGTGTATCAATCTCTTTTACAATGACCTCTCATCAAACTTCTCGTTGTTTAGGTATTCTAAGTCGTGTCGTGCTCTGTGTCCAGCTCTTCGAAGTTTTGCTTTTAGACTGTTGTGTATACATAATTTATGTTTAACATCCAACCTGTTTTACTTGATGGACATCTGACCGTAAAAATTGAGGCTGATCCTACAAGCGAGATAAATCAATATGCTTAAAAAGATATCACAAAAGATTTAGCTTATGAAAGACGAAACGTCGCATGATAAAATAAAATTTCGATTTTTCGTGTCACGATAGTTATGACACAGTTGTGATTGTAAGGACATGAAAAGTAACCAACTGTTGTCGAATTCTGATCAGCTGCGGCAGTCAAAAAATGTATTAAAAAATATTATGTGTGTATGTATGCTATATGTATACTGTTATGTATTAAAAATATTGTGTGTGTATGTATTCTATATGTATGCTGCTGTGTATTAAAAACATTATGCGTTTATGTATGCTATCTATATGCTGCTATGTATTACAAAATATTATGTGTGTATGTGTGCTATATGTATTAAAAATATTCTGTGTGTATGTATGCTATATGTATGCTGCTATGTATTAAAAAAAATATTTATTTTTAAGTACGAATTCTATACAAATTACGATGAGGTACGATTGTGTTATTCTTTGATTGTTTAATAATTTAAAATTATCTTGCTACATATAAATTTGCTTATTTGCGTTGTTTAAACGTTTTAAAATCGACTATAAAGTACATCTAAAAATTTTTCACAATTCCACGTTCAACAGGCTTTAAAAGTTATTTTTAAAAGGAGAATTTCATTATAAAAGATATAGTTATAGTTTATGGAATTTTTTTCATTATAATATATAGAAGTTATAGTTTATGGAATTTTTCATTATAAAGTTATAGCTTATGGAATTTTTTCATTATAAAAGATAAAAGTTAGTTTATGGAATTCTTTCATTTTTTTTAAATCTTTATTGATATAATAAAGACATATACTAAAACATTTAGTGTTGAATGAATAAGGGATTAAAATATTTCCTCTTGCATTGTTAGTTATATATTCCTTTTTTTATACAGATAGTTGTAACTCTAAAGCGAAGAGTAGCTTTTAGAAATTGCTTCAAGACAGTGCTATAGAAATACATAATACGGCATACAACCCATGAACAAGAAGAAAATCCTTAATTTAATTGATATGAGAGTAAAAAGTGCATAATTATCTAACAGTCTATTACCCTTGAAATGCAAATATGATCTTTTTCTATTTTTAAAAATAAAAAAACTTTTTAACTTTATAAAGTGAACCCTCTAATATCCACCATCTTTATTATTACTGTTTATCAACTTTGTCTATGTTGCTGTTTTTATTTATATGCCGTTTCTTTTATGTTTATATTAATTTGATGATAGTTTCAAAATAAGTCAATTGTGTAAGTTTAAATATTAATGGAATTTACCACACTTTTAACTGGGGTTAAATGTCCCTGTATATTAAGGTGAAATATTCAGTAGCATGAGGTAAAGTTAGATTACTAAAAATTAATAAATAATAAAACAGACAAATTTAAGCGAACACTTAGAATTCCTCTACATCAGATCATAGAAATAGATTTTAAAACAATTCTAATGGATTTCTCAATGAAAACTCAAAATAATTTTTTAAAAATTTAAAAATCATCATGAGAGCTTTATTATTTTTTTTGATTAATAACATAGATACAAATATTGACATTTGTCATATCAATTCATTCGTTATTATTTGCATTTAAGATCAATTCTTTCTCTCTTTCTATAATGGAATTTGCAGTTATATTAAAATATTCGAAGACATCGTTATTTTTTTAGCAGTAGATTATTTTAAATGATAATTTGCTTTATTGTAATTGAGCATATAAAATGCTGAAACATTTTAAAATTTTACTTCTTTAATAATATTTACATTTAAAATATAAAATAAAGTAATGTTACTATCAGGTTTTTAAAAAAAATGTAATCGTATTTTTTAAATATCATTATCGATTATCTGCTAATAATAATTTAAGTAAAACCAGAAACGTTTACTATTATGCATTATCTACAATTAAGGAATTAAATCAATAAGTTTTCTATTGGAAGAGAATTAACATAGGTAACAACATAAACTGACATTGTAAAAACAACATAAACTAACATAACAACATAAATTTACATAAACTAACATTGAGTTGTTTCCTTTCAATACGAATCTTTATGAGAGTTTTATTAGCAGAAATTTATTATTAGGACATTATGAATAAAACACTCATTTATGTTTACATTATTTTCCTGTTGAAACACTTTTTATAAATAATAACGAATTCTTGTGAATTATTAATTCTCCTTAATAATAATATCATATTATTAAGCAATAATAGTAATAATAACAATTATTTAAAACATCATATGTGTATTTCGAAAATATTAAGTATTAGATGGCTTTATAATTAAAGCTACTATATAAAGAGAAATTAACAATTAGTTAATTAAATCCATTACACATTATATATGACAATTAATTTTATAACTATAAAGGTCACATACATTTTCTATGAAATATTTATATACATATGTTGTTGTTGTTGTTACTAATCCCCTGGTACAGAAAAATCTACACGAGGTCCAATAGACCCCGCCGCATGTGACTGGTCCATGGTTAAAAGTAATATGCAGCTTCAATTTAACGACGAACCACGAGCGACTAAATCTCAAGACAACGCTCTATGATCATATTAGACCGGGACCTACGATTTAAAGTGGATTTCAAACCACAACGAACATTCATGGCACCGCCGGGACTCGAATCCGAAACCTGTGGCACCAAGAGCCAGACACTCGGTCATTCAGTCCCCATGTTACATATGTGATCTAATGTATATAAGTGACCATCCTATAATTTTAATTTAAGCTAGCAATAATAGGAACACAAGTAATAATATATAGTAATATAGTAATAATATATACTAAGTAATATATCTTTATATTTAAACCGACTACGAATTTAAAATGCATTTTAAGAAAAAAACTATTGAAATTTTTTTTTTTTTTTTGCATATAAAAAGTGGATCATAAATTTTGAACATGATTCTGATAAAAATTTCCAAAATACAATAAAAAACGCCGACAATGTTAGTTTATATCCTTCACTTTTTATTCCTGAAAGAGCTTTTCCTTTCCCTAATGAAATCAATGTTTTAATCGCAAAAATTGTCCTTCCATCTTTATAAGCTCCATGTTAACCTAGTTGAATGTGGCATAAATTATAAGTTTAACTAAATTTCTCTTAAAGTACCAGAGTGACTCCAAACACTTGCTCCGTCGGAGACTTTTCTTTAATATTAACCACCTGTTACTGCGCTGATTTCTTCAAAAAAAATAAAAAAATGAACTCCTAAGTTCTTCATTTAACCACTAAAAACTTAATTTTACTTCTACATACTTCTGATGTATTAAAAAGAAAGGGGAGAGCGGAAAATATCGCGACCCACCTTTTGGCCCTGCTAAAGGCTTCTCGCGTTTATTTTGATTCATTAAAAATTAACAAGTGCAAAATTGGCTTTTTCTCCGTTCTTCTTTGGATTTAAAAGTATGATAAATTTATTTTCGACGTTGTGCTTTCGTATTCCTTGGAGAGCTTTAAAGCGATGAAATATTCAAAATGGCGTTTATGTCTCAGCAGCGTTCACGTGAGATGTTGGAAATCAAACGCTAACTCTTCGAGTCCAATACGTTATTTGATTCCTGGATTCGCATATTTTAGCTCAAGGGCATCGGTTTGAACCGAGAACAATATTTTATTAGGCATTACTTGGAGAAAATTTTTGTCTTTTGTAATTGTTTCCTTCTGATAAAAGTCTGGAGATTTATGGAAACGATATCTACACGAATTATTTTTATATGTTCTTTAATTTTAATAAATTTGAGAATTGCAGTTTTCCGCAGTAAAGTAGCTCATAAATGTTCTTTCTTCAAAATAGATTTGGTTTATACATTTCTCGAAGCAAGTGCAATAAACGTAAAAAATTGTTGTTGTTTTTTCTACGAAATGTAAAAGAAAAGGGAAAATGATGCTGTAATTGTTTGGTGGTTTTTATTAAAATCCCTGAAAACAATATTTCTGTAAACGTTTTTAGATATTTAACGATAAATTTTTTGTCTTTTGTAATTGTTTAATTCTGATAAAAACTTGGAGATTTATCAACTATTATGCATAAATGATATCTACACGAATTATTGTTATATCTTCTTTAATTTTAATAAATTGAGAATTGCAATTTTCCGCAGTAAAGTAGTTCATGAATGTTCTTTGTTCAAAATAGAATTGGTTCATACATTTCTCAAAGCAAGTGCAATGAACATAAAAATATGTTTTATTTTTTTTTACATAAAGTAAAAGAAAATAAAAAGTAATGCCGTAATTGCTTGGTGGTTTTTATTAAAACTATTGAAAACAATATTTCTGTTTACATTTTTAGGTATTTAATGATAAGTTAAACATTGAAGCCTGTGATGAGCTTAAATTTAATTAAAGTAACATTAATTAAAATGGCGTTTATGTATCAGTAGCTTCACGTGAGTTGGTGAAAATCAAACGCTAACTCTTCGACTCCAATACGTTATTTGATTCCTGGATTCGCATATTTTAACGGTTTGATTCGAGGACAATATTTTACTAGGCATTACTGGAGAAAATTTTTGTCTTTTTAATTGCTTCCTTCTGATGAAAACCTGGAGATTTATCAACTGTTGTGTGGAAACGATATCTACACGAATAATTTTTTTTATGTTCTTTAATTTTAATAAATTGAAAATTGCAGTTTTCCGCAGTAAAGTAGCTCATAAATGTTCTTTGTTAAAAATAGAACTGGTTTATACATTTCTCGGAGCAAGTTCAATAAAGGTAAAAAATTTTTTGTTGTTTTTTCGCGAAAAATAAAAGAAAAGGAAAAGCAATGTTGTAATTGTTTGGTGGTTATTATTAAAACCACTAAAAACAATATTTCTGTAAATGTTTTTTGATACTTAATGATAAATTAAATGCTGTATCTAGTGATGAACTTAAATTTATTAAAGTAACATTATTGATAAACATTTATTTTATAAAAAAAATAATGCAAAAAGTTCCGCAGCAATTTTCTGATAATATGGTAGTTATACATATTTTGTTACTTCAAATACACAAAAAAAACAGATATACAATGATTATCCACAAAAATTCACCGTGAAGAAAAAAGGACAAATATAAATTTTTAAATAGAAATAAATAATAAAAGTGAAAACAATATTTCTATAAAGGATTTTAGATATTTAATGATAAATTAAGCGTTGGAGCTCGTGTTGAAACTTAAATTAATTGAAGTAACATTATTAATAAACATTTATTTTATAAAAAAATTAATGCAAAAAATTCTACAGCAATTTTCTGATAGCATGGTAGCTTATACATTTATTGTTACTTCAAATACACAAAAAAACAGGTAAACAATGGTTATCCACAAAAATGCATTATAAAGAAAAAGTACAAATGTAAATTTTTAAAGAATAAAGATTAAAAGGGGAAAAAGATTAATAATTAAAAAAAATTAAAAGTGGAATTTAAGGAAGAAAGTAAAAACCAATAACCTGATATTGATCAAATATTTTTCTGATCTCAATAAATCGAGAATTAAAATCTTTGTTATCGCCATTCAATAGATATCCAAGTAATTTTCTTATCTACAAACTAATTTGTTATTTTGTTAAAGTCGTTTTAAATTTTATTCTAAGAATGTAAGCATTTAATATTAAATATTATTCAGACTTTTCTAATTTA
Source organism: Caerostris darwini (assembly GCA_021605075.1). Classification (NCBI taxonomy): domain Eukaryota; kingdom Metazoa; phylum Arthropoda; class Arachnida; order Araneae; family Araneidae; genus Caerostris; species Caerostris darwini. Next base: position 97,427 of record BPLQ01000307.1, read on the forward strand.
CAGAGTATAAATTCAAAGAAATGCATAGAAAGAAGTCGATTCTTCCTTTTTCCAATATTTTTAGATGAGAATTGCATCTTTATCAAATGGGTTTTTAAAATGTATTTAACGTTAAAAATGTATGTAGTTCCAAAATTTCTATTATCATTCTTTTAAATGATTACCAGTTATTTTTTCTTTTCTTTCAATACTATTATGGATATATAATTAATATTTTAATCATTTAATATATATTCATTCATATATATTATATTTCGTTCATGTTTAGAAGATGCTCAGTGAAAGATTTTAAATTATCATTACTATGCAGTATGAACAAATATTATCCAAATATCAGTAAAGAATATATCCTTTTTCCTTAATGTAATGTAATAAATTTCATAAAACTTTGTTATTTTTAAGTACATCGATTCAACTTTATGCATATTTTGCAAATTTACTGCATAAAAAGAATTTAAAAGGTGTTTTATCTTCTTGATTGCATGAAGAACATAATTGTAAAGCTGCATCGATGAATTTCTTAATTACAAAGAATACGTATACTTAAGGATTAATTTGTTCATTTTTAATATTTCTTAGTAAACAAATAATAAAGTTGTTTTAGTTAATTTATTTTCAATTTATACAAGATTATCTATAGGATGTGAAAAGAAACTCCAAGTAGGATATGCAGTACATAAATTTGCATTTCTTTCCATATGTTGTCCACTTCAACATATCTTTTTCTTACGAACATGCATATACTATACTCTAGAATTATTATACACTAGAATTATTTTACTATTCAGCAATTTTCAGGGCATGTATAGTTACTATACATCGTATATTTTTTTCCTATAATTTGCTCCCGTAAATATAAATATACTAGTTCAAAAATTACTGAAAAATATGCATTGCGAAATTTTATGTCTTCACAAACTATTGTTTAAATATTAAGCATAATTATCCTAGTGTATTTTACGGGTGAGTTTATTTCTTCTACAAATATTTATAAATCCAGATATTTGTTGCATTTCTTAATAAAACTAAAAAAATGATTCCTTTAACCAATTCCTTTAATTCAAATTTTCAACTCTCTAAAGTAAATTGAAATACATTTCCTTGTGATGGAATGTATAAGGCTGACAATATGTAGTTAAATAAAATTAAAAAGAATTTTGAAGGTCATTTAGATTTACAAGATATTGTGTTGAACAGAACGCTGTCATAACTGGATGAGAATTATATGAAGACCGGTCACGACCTACGGGCCGCTATTTCGAGATGCTTGCTCTAGACGATTAAAAGAAATAATGTAGTCATTTGGAAAATAGGTAAGCAAGCTTTATTCTTAATATGTCAGTAGGCAGACGACCTTGGCCCACCATAGGGCTGTTGAGCCAATGAAGAAGTGGAAGAAGTTTTGTTCTTACAAAATTTATCATGAAACATACTTAAGTTGATCATTAGACAGAAACTCTAAAATATGTTTCCCTCAATTTTATGATAAAAATCATTTTATTACTTATAAGTTACATTATTAACGATGATTTACTAATAAAAACTGACGAACTGTAATTCAAGGAAATTTAAATTTAAAATTATATTTTCGCTGACAACAAAAACTTTCAATTTCCCAAATTAAAAATATAACAGATGATGAAGAATATTCAAGAAAGTTAAATTCAACACTTTATTTTCCAATTATAACAATACTCTTTAATTTATCAAGTTAAAATACTTAAGAATGTAAACAATAAATTATTACATCAAATAATAATTCAAAAAACACAAGTATACATATATAGATAAAATATTTCATTCCATGAAAAGAACTATCATGTAAAATATAACGAAAGTTTATTAATCCTTATAGTATTTATTTACCCAGGCTGAAATAAATTAAGATTTAGTTTTATTGGGTATTGAATGTTAAATTTTTTTAAGTAAAAATGATAAGTATGAATAATTGAGTCATTTAAAACGTGCGATAAAACCCCCTATAGAAAACCCCCTTCCACAACATTTATAAAAATATTAATCATTGAAATATAAGGCCTACATTTACTTTGTAAGTAATTCTTTGGGTTTCTGTATTTGATGTAGTTCAATATGAAACCCAACAAGCGAGTAGAATCGAAAGAGAATGAGTATGATAAATTACATAGAGAATGAGCACGATAAATCTGTGGTATAAAAGTGCTTTTAAGAAGGGAATAGGTGGGTACAAACTCCAAATGTTATCGTATTGGGTATTCCTTCCAAATTGATGTTGCACTAATAGACACACCTTAACCTACCGATGATATGTTCTTCTTTAATGTAATCATCAACCATAGAGGCTTTATAGGCCAAAGATGAAAAAGCGTAGCAATGCGTAGTTACCATGCGCTTGGAGAAAGGACCTTGCAAATATATAGCTAAATATTATAACATCTGAAATAACTCTCTCATAATCCAACGCTAAGTATCATCTATTTCGAGTTTAAAATAACATCAGTATTCATATTAACCACTAGAAATTGGTGTTTTTTAATGCTTCATTAAAATCTAAAAATCTTTAATTTGTAAGCACAAATAGTTTCATTCTAATACTAAGTTTTTCGTATAATGAAATTCTACAGATGAGGAGCATTCTTAAATTCCAAAGTTCTATGAGACCCTGATAATGTTAAAATACTTGACAAAATTCCCTAACTCGATCCATCAATCTTCTCCAGAACAAACATTCGCAATTAGACTGTGAATAATTGCCAGGAGCGTCGAAGGTAAATACAGAAACGTGTCGATGATGATGATGATGGGTATCGTTAAGCGTTGTCTGTCTTTGATAGAAGGCTTTTTAATATTCATTTCCAATAAATGAGCATTTTATTCATTACATCTGCTTCAAATTTCTTTATTTTGTGTGCTATTTAGTACATCTGAGAGATGACTTATGTGAAATCATCACGCGACTGTCATGTCGTAACATGTAACACGCAGCTCCAAAGGAATTGTTCAAAGTGATTGAATTCTTGCTTCAACATTTCCGTTTTAATAAATTATTGCTCAAAATAGAGCTTGAAGCATTTTTAATTGATAGTTATTGGTACTTTTTTATGTGTACTAATAAACATGTCATCAAAATTGTGGACTGCAAAGCTGCGGTGCATCATTTACAGCTTGATGAGTTGATCAAAATATTGCGCTTTTGCTTTATATATCTCTGCGAATGTTTCCGTTTAAGCTAATTATTTTGAGATATTTTATACTCTCATTTAAATGAATGTTTTTTCGTATTTAAATGGTTGCATTGTATTTCTCAAAATAGAGTTTGAAGCATTTGGAACTGTTCAAAGTGAGTTAATTCTTGCTTGAATATTTCCGTTTTAATAAATTATTGCTCAAAATAGAGCTTAAAGCATTTTTAATTAATAGTTATTGGTGCTTTTTTGTTTGCGCAAATACGCTTGTCATCAAAATAGTGGACTGTAAAGGAGTGGTGCATCATTTGCAGCTTTATGAGTTGATCAAAAGGGTGCTTTATATATCTCTGCGAATGTTTCCGTTTAAGCCAATTATTTTGAGATATTTTATACACTCATTTAATTGAATGTTTTTGTTTAAATGGTAGCATTGTATTTCTCAAAATAGAGTTTGAAGCATTTGGAACTGTTCAAAGTGAGTAAATTCTTGCTTGAATATTTCCGTTTTAATAAATTATTGCTTAAAAAAGCGTTTGAAGCATCTTTAATTGATAGTTATTGGTGCTTTTTTATTTGTACTAATAAATTTGTCATCAAAACAGTGGACTGCAAATCTGTGGTGCATCATTTGCAGCAGTATGAGTTGATCAAAATGATGCATCTTTGCTTTAAATATCCCTGCGAATGTTTTCGTTTAAACAATTTATTTTGAGAGATATTTCAAACGCTCTTTTAAATTAATGTTTTTTCGTATTTAAATAGTTGCATTGTATTTATCAAAATAGAGTTTGAAGCATTTTTAATTGGTAGTTATTGGTGCTTTTTTATTTGTACTAATAAACTTGTCATCAAAACAGTGGACTGCAAATCCTTGGTGCATCCTTTGCAGCAGTAGGAGTTGATCAAAATGATGCATCTTTGCTTTAAATATCTCTGCGAATGTTTCCGTTTAAACAATTTATTTTGAGAGATATTTCAAACGCTCTTTTAAATGAATGTTTTTTCGTATTTAAATGGTTGCATTGTATTTCTCAAAATAGAGTTTGAAGCATTTGGAATTGTTCAAAGTGGTTGAATTCTTACTTGAACATTTCCGTTTTAATAAATTATTGCTCAAAAAAGCGTTTCAAGCATTTTTAATTGATAGTTATTGGTGCTTTTTTATTTGTACTAATAAACTTGTCATCAAAACAGTGGACTGCAAATCTGTGGTGCATCATTTGCAGCTTTATGAGTTGATCAAAATGTTGCAGCTTTGCTTTATATATCTCTGCGAATGTTTCCGTTTAAACAATTTATTTTGAGAGATATTTCAAACGCTCTTTTAAATTAATGTTTTTTGTATTTAAATAGTTGCATTGTATTTATCAAAATAGAGTTTGAAGCATTTTTAACTGGTAGTTATTGGTGCTTCTTTATTTGTGCTAATATACTTATCATCAAAACAGTGGAACTATGATGACTGCAAGACTGTGGTGCCTCATTTACAGCTTTATGAGTTGATCAAAATGCTGTACTTCTTCTTTCAATATCTCTGCGAATGTTTCCGTTTAAACAAATTATTTTAGGAGATATTTTATGCGCTCTTTTGAATGAATGTTTTTTGATTTAAATGGTTGCATTGTATTTAAATGATTGCATCGTATTTCTCAAAATAGAGTTTGAGGCATTTTTAATTGATAGTTATTGGTACTTTTTTATGTGCACTAATAAATTGTTCATCAAAACTGGGGAACTAGGATGACTGCTAAGCTGTGGTAAATCATTTGTAGCTTTATGAGTTGATCAAAACTTTTGCTTTAAATATCTCAGCGAATGTTTCCGTTCAAATAAATTATTTAGAGATATATTTTATACGCTTTTTTTGAATGAATGTTATTTCATATTTTAAATAATTGCATTGCTTACAGGAAAATTCTACAGGATTGCTTACAGGAAAATTCTGATACATCATTGTAAATCTAGCCGTATAAAAATTGGTTAAAAAGAATGATTTGTGCTTTAAATCATATAGTAATTAATGCAGTAATTTCACTGATATAATTTTACAATTTTCTTTATTGCCAATAGTGACACTAGAGTCGCAGCAAAACTTTAATACTTAGATAACTTGATACTCATATTAAATACTTAGCTACAAAGAAATTGGTTAAAATAAAATAATTGAATTATTGCTTAAAATTACTCAGCTTTTATTTTATTTCTAATATTTTTAAGGCATTTAAAAAATTAATGTTAACAATTATTCATATATATAACTTGCATTTTTTATTTTAAAACAATGACATGATTCAGCAAAAAATTTAAGCATAATTTCTGATTTATCTGCTCTGTAGTTGGCCAAAAGGATTAAACTGGATTTGTTTTAATCGAATAGTAACTACTGCCTTTTCAACTTTTCATTTGTTTTCATGAAATATTTTATTGAATCTTTTCATGTGTTTTTCTATTATTATTATTCCACAATTTTTAGATGTGTACTGTAAAATTTTGTGTTACTATTTATTTCAATAATACTCATAAGTCTTTATTATTAAGTAATAATCATCAACTAATCATATTAGTCGAAATAATTTACAAAATTAAAATGTACAATTCAAATTTTTATTTCAAATTGTATCTACAAGATTGATAAAATATAGAAATATTCAAACCGTTGTTATGTTATCATTATTTAGTACAGAAATTTGAAACTGACAGAAATAAAAGAAATTCTCACAAAACTTAAATTTGATTTTAAAAACTATTAAGAATTTCAATAAATATGCTTATTACTCTTTCACATATTTTACTTATTAAAGAATTCAAAAAAAAATTTCGATTAAAAAATCTTTTAAGAATATATCATATTTTTAACAATATAAATTTAAAATCTTTCAATTTAATAAGAAAATTTTTTTGTATAAACGATCATCACATTTATTAGCATAATCACAATCCTTCAGTTTTCAGTTTTCAATATTGAAAATGAAATCAGCGATTCAAAATTAAAATCAAAGTATTCAATTGTAATACTAAATTGCTTTTATATAAAAATTGAATTACGGATAAGTTATTAATATACGATGAAAAAAACTTGACTTGTTAAATGTCTAAAAAAGTAATGAACTTTTGTTTTGTTTGTACATGTATTGTTGCATAAGAAAAATTTGCGTCCTCCTAGCCGAATGTCTACCGTCAGATTACACGGAACGCTCCTGTATTCTTAGCGGGAAGGTCGACGGAACATATCGGCATAGACCTGGCGGTGTTTTGCCGTCGGCCTAAGGGGAGAAAAGCGAAATGTCGCCATCGGATCGTCGGTTAATGATAATTTGTCTGACGAACTTATAGGAAATCCAGAAGTAATCATAATTTTAACTTTTATTGCTTATGAAGCAGATACTCAGAAAAGATGTAGTCACAAATTTAACTTTTTATCAGAAAATAAAGGATATTTTTTTAATTATTTAAAAATATTGATTTTAAAATTTTCTTTCAAGCATTTCTTTATATTCTTGTAAATAGTGAAATCTTTTTAATTAATTGAATATTATTGTTCATTATATTTTTTTCACATTTTAAATGTAGATAAACTAAATTTGAATTTCGTGGAACAAAATATTAATTACATACTGAATATTTTATTAACAAATTTCTACGTAAGTTCTGTGTTTTATTCTAACAAATCAAAATATATATAATAGAATTTAAGTAAAATGAAGAATCAAAACTTATTAAACCATAATTTTATTTTTCTAAAGTGTACTTTGTGGGGTTTATTCTTTTTTTCGATAGTTTTTCAAATTCCTGATAACAACCAATTATCGAAAAAATTAAATATGTTTATTTTCTGTAAAACCCAATTGAATTATATTATTTTTAGAAAGAAATAATTGCTGGTTACATAATGATTTTAATATAAGAATAAATAATAACGATAATATGATGCAGAACGATATCAATTCATCTCTGGTCTCGAATGTACAAAAATAACATTCAGAATTTTGAATTTATATATAAGTTTAATGCATCGAAAATCAGTTCGTTTCAAGAATTGCATTAGTAATTTATCAAAAATCCATTTACATGATAGGACTATTACATTTAACAGCGTAGATAAATATTGAGAAATTTAGAACTCTTCATTAATCTTAGTTTAAACCAAAACCAATACTTTTTTATACTCTCATCAAATTTCACAGTAATAAACTTTAAAAGATTGCCTTTTCGAATGTACAAAAATAACATTCAGAATTTTGAATTTATATACAAGTTTAACACATCGAAAATCAGTTTGTTTTAACCATTACAGTGGCCAATTTATCAAAAATCTATTTATATGATGGGATTATTATACTAAATAGCGTAGATAAATATTGGGAAATTTAGAACTCCTCATTATTTTTTTCAATCTTAGTTAAAACCAAAATCAATGCCTTTTTCTACTCTCATCGAATTCAACAATAATAAACTTTAAAAAACTTAGTGTTTCTCATATTTTTTTTTTTTATTAAGCTGCACACATACAAAAAATATAGCTTCAAAATGTTTTTAAGTTTCAAGAAATTTAATATAAAAACTATTGAGTCTAGATGTATTATCTATTTTTTTTTAAATTAACGTCTATAGAAATTCTGTTTTAGTAAAAAGTATATTAAGTTTATATTTAATAAAGTAAATTAAGTTTAAAATTTATTTTCAGTAAAGTGCATTAAGTTTTATGTTAGTAAGTAAAGTTTTTTTAGTTAAGTGAGTAAAGTTTTTTAGATTAGTAAGTAAAGTTTATTTTTAATAAAGTTTATATTGAACATTAGTTTTTATAGTTTTTATTTTAAAACAAAAATTTTCAAACACTCTCAGATTTTCTTAATTATATTAAATTTTAAAATAAATTAAGTGTACGTTCAATGTCAGGAATAATTAATAATTCCATAAATTAGTTTTCACGTTCGGAAAAAATTATTTACAAAAAAAATTTTATTTTAAAAGGTTATTGTAATGTTCTGTAAGTAAAAAATAGAATTACATTTACTTTTTATTTTTTTTTTTTTTAATTTTGATAAAATAAAGAATTTTAAACACACAACTTAATTTACAAAAGCCTTCATATTCTCTTATACACAATTATGGTAACTAAAAGAGGAAATATTAAAATGAATTAATTAATTCTTCAACATTGAAATGATGGAATATATTTAGTTAAAAATTATTATAAAACATGCTAATCATTATTTTGCTTTATACTATATAAGATATTTCAAATGCTTTACAACATATAAGAATGTTGGAGATTCTTATACGTTATAAAGCAACATGAGATTTCTTTATAACATATATGAATTTCATTTCAATACACTTTTTTTAAATTACAAAGGTGGTATTTTTAAATCTTTGACAATTCAGATATAATTACAACTATAACTTTGATCAATATTGAATAAAATTAGTTTGCAATTTAAATTAATTAAATTTCAATTTACTTTAAAAAAAACGAATTACTTTGAAACTTAGAAAAAATTTTTAAATTTAAAATTTCTTTTAATTAACTAAAAATTTAGTACTCCATTAGGAAACATACTATTTTAATCGACAACTTAATACTCCAATAGAAAACATAATACTTCAATACATTTATACAATATACTTTAAAATATAGCACTAATCTAATAAAATATGATACTCAAATTTATTTTATAGTTCAACTGCTTGGAAAAAATTAAATTTAATGAGCATGTCACTTAAGAATAACTTAAATGAACATTTCTTTTAAGACTCATTTAATGAACATGTCTTTGTTGTAATCAAATTATTTTTTATTTTTTAATCTTTAATAGGAATAAAGCATAATATTACTTCTTTCAGAACCTTTTTTCTTATTATTGGATAAACGCAAGTCTAATCCTTTTACAAAATTCATTAAAAGAAATCTTCCTTAAAGCAATTTTTATGTCATTATAATGTAATAAAATAAAATACTTTCCTTCTATGTACATTATTAATAACCATAACTGTAACGAACACATAATATTAATTATCTGTATATGTATATATCGAAAATAATCCAATTACCATAGCAAACAGCGCACGATTTATACATAAACAGCTAATAAATAAATTCTTTTTTTATTTATCTTACTGTAGCTCGGAATATTCCTAGATTCCTCTATAGTGCAAAAGATGCCCAAGGCCTTTTCTAAAGTAGAGTCGATCCAATTACAGCTAATCTTTTAAGCCTTCAGAGCTTTTCGGAATCAGCTACTCTAAATCTAAAGATATCTCTAACTTTTCTTTAATGTACAGTAACATTTTTTTCGCATCGTTAGGCTTATCGCTTCTTAAATATTTTGCCTTTTTCCCTTTTAAAAACAGGAATTTCGCTTCAAAATTCTTTACAATATTAAATATTATATAAACGGGGACGATTTATTTAGTTTATTTTAATCAAGCAATGCCAAGAATTTTGCAAAGAAATTAAAGTAAATCAGCAGAAAATATAATCAGTTTTATTACTCTTTATTAGTCATTATATGCATCGAATATGTATATAACTGACAAGAAATATTTAATTTCTGATTGTAAAATATTCAAGTATTTAAATGTCATCTCTCCTCAATAATACGAATGAACTATTTATAAGAATTTATTTATTTTTTAAAAAACATATTCTAATATTCGAAACTACTTTAAACTCATCTGACTTTATTTTTTCTTGACAGTGATTCGATGAAATTTAAATTGAAAAAGCTATTTCTGGAGAACTGTGTTATGAAAATAGAACCAGGAGTTTAGTTTTTGGATATAAAGTCATAAAGATTTTAGGATCATAGATATAAAGGGAGCCCTTATTTTTTTTCATTTATAACTTTAGACGCTATTTGTCTAAAGAAAATAGAATATGCTGTTTATATGTGTGTGTATTTTCTAATGTCAGAAAGTTAAAACACAAAAATCGCAGGTCATCAGTGCGTTATAAGCTGCTATTTCAGGTTATGACAGTATCTTTAGAAAATATTATATTTTACTGTATTAATACTGTATTTTTCAAGCAAAAATTTCCATTATTAGGAAATGTTTCAGTTATTCTTCTAACATTATCTGACCAACTAGCAATTCTCAAACTGCACGAAATGGGTTGAATACAATATAATCTTGAGCATCAAAGCTCTATAGGAAAATTTAAGCACCATTAGAAGTATACAAATAATTACAGAAAAGTGTTTGGAAATGTTTCAGTTATTCTTCTAACATTATCTGACCAACTAGTAATTCTCAAACTGCACGAAATGGGATGAATACAATATAATCTTGAACATCAAAGCTCTATAGAAAACTTTAAGCACCATCAGAAGTATACAAATATTTACAGAAAAGTAAAAAGTAAGCTTTATATTAGCATATACATATACATTAATATATATATATATATATATACCTGCGATATACATAAGAATTACATCGCGTTTAACCCATTTCGTCAGTTTGAGAATTGCTGTGTTAGGCAGATAATGTTAGAAGAATGTCTACACTTTTTGCTAACAATGTAAATTTTTCCATGGAAAAACACATACAGAGCTTTCTAAAGAATGCTTTAATATTAAAATGTTCAATTTTAGGTGATTACAAAAAACAATCATAAAAATAATTATAAAAGTAATAAATAATTTTAAAATTAATAATATGATTGTATATATGAGCTACATTTTTTAATCTTCTCGATATACCTATCATTGCTTTTTAAAGTAATGTTCCCATATATATATAACAAATATATTGAGAATATATATACAACAAATATATTAAGATTGAAAAAATGATTTAAAATAATGCGATATGCACGTTACTTTGTTTGTACGGATATCTTTCACGTTCCATTAAAGCAGGGTAGAATATTACGATAATTATTTTCATTTAAAAGTATTATACCCTACTTGAAAACATTTTATAGATATTTAAAAATAAAATGAAGCATATATTATTCAATACATTTAAAAAAAAATTATCATTGACAGTTTTTACATGATTTTCAGATTGTAAAATTATTATTTACCGTAATACGCAACATTACATTCGTTTTTTATTTTATGCATATTTCAAAGAAAAAAGGCTATGTAAGTTATTTATTATTAAGAATTTATTAATTTCTGTTTATATTGAAGCATCATATCAGAGATCTTAATTTACAAATCTTTCTTCTTTATAAGCAGAGTTGCAATTTTTGCTTTGAATACAATATTTTATTCACAATTATTTTATTTATTTTGTCTCTCTACATTTTGAGCATTCATTTTTAATGGATCATTATTTAGATTATACAAAAAATAGCAGTATACATCAATAATCAACACTTGGTGTCAATTAAGATAGCAAATAGATTAAACATGAATAATTTTCTAGTAATGTTCATCCCTTTTTAAATTAAACTAATTAACTTTTTAATTTTAAATATTAATGAACGATTATACTTCAGCTTATATTCTTCTCAAATTAACCTTGATTTTTCTTTTATTCGTATAATAAACCAACTTTTTCGACAATGACTATACTTATTTTTCTAATTTATTCATTTATTCGCAATAAATTAAAAGCTAGAACAGATTAATATTAACAGATTAACTAAATTTTATCACTATATTAATTGTAGTATTCTTGCATTTACAAAATGTAAATCCATTAAACTAAAGAAATTTTTGAATTTTAAATACTAACGAATGATTATACTTCAGCTTATATTCTTCTCATATTAACCTTGATTTTTCTTTTATACGTATAATAAACCCATGTTTTCGACAATGATTTTACTTATTTATTCGCAATAAATTAAAAGCTAGAACAGATTAATTAAATTTTATCACTATATTAATTGTAGTATTCTTGCATTTACAAAATAGTAAATCCATTAAACTAAAGAGATTTTTGAATTTTAAATACTAACGAATGATTATACTTCAGCTTATATTCTTCTCATATTAACCTTGATTTTTCTTTTATACGTATAATAAACCAATTTTTTCTACAGTGACTATACTTATTTTTTTAATTTTTTCTTAAAGTTTCAGATTTCTTATTTGTCTTTTTAAGAAATAATAGATGTGTTACAAGGTATTCTTGCATAATATATTTTTAACTTTAAAATAATAAAATTAAAATATTTACTGTTTAAAAATAATTTAAAATTTAAAATCATCTGAAGGATAATTAATCTATTTTATTTAACGATTTTTCTAAAATTTAATATCTTAATAGGATAGAAACAGAACCAAATAAATACCCTGATAATTCTACTTTCAAAAAGAATTAATGTCTTGTATGACTCTATATTTCAGCATATAATAATATATTTCACGAAGGATTAGTTAATTTCTCATCATAATATACTTTAATATTTATGAAAATCAAAAATAAAATAAATTTTTATATTCCTTATTAATTATTTAAAGTTATACTTAAGGACAAATTAAATTTATTACTGCCACAGTACTTTTGATTAAGTATAATACCATTTTAACACACTTTTGTACAATAAATTGATACAACATAGCTTTATACGTTTCCTTATTAATGTTCTTTAGTATTTACTTTTCAAATAAACAGGGCAAGATAAACCATTTCATATTTTTTGTGTTTGTCATTTGAATAATACGTTTTAAAGTTATAATCAAGTTGAAAATTATTAACTGGAATATAATTTTCCTTAAACAATAGAATATTGCTATCAGAGAAGTAATTTTTAATAATGTTTTACTCCTAGAAAAATTGCATATAATTTTATATCTTCCCATATAATTTATTTCTTCTTTAAAATTGGGATGAAAAATTATTTTGTTTTTATTGAAATTGCTTAAATTAAGTACTTCTAACTAAAACTACTTACTAAGTAATTGTAATAATTTAGTAATTAAGTATTTTAAAAATTTTTCAAAATATAGTTTATTTCAAGGTATTTGTTGAAAAATTAATGGATATTTTATATAAACAATGACCTATTTATTTCATTTATCTTATGAGGAATTTAAATTTATGAAAACTAAAATTGACAAATTTTAAAAATTGAAACTAGATAAATTTCAACACAATTAACAATTTTTAAACTAGATAAATTTTAAAAATTGACTGTAATTCATAAAGTATATGCATTCATTATTAATTCATAAAAAAAATAAAGTAACAATTTCATCAATTTGCTTATATTTTGGATAGGTAAAATTATTTTTATTAATAAAATTAATGTGTTTTTTATCAGTAAATATATTTTATGAAATTAATTTTAATGCAAATAAGATTCAAAATTCATAATTTTCTATTATTTTAGAAACAATAAAAAATTTATTTCTCCTAATAGTGAAATAAAAGTAAAACCCTTTCTACTAATGATTATTGTATTTATGAAATAAAATGAAGAATTTTATAATTATATAGAAATATATTTTTTTTAAAAATGAAAGAATTATCAAGAAATTAAAAGGCACAATATCACGTAGAAATATTAAAAGCTATATAACATAGAATGTTAGTCTCTTTAACCAAATATTTAGACAAAATTAAACACATTTCATTAAAAAATACAAACATACTAAATGTATTTATCAAAATGCAAACTTATGCATGGAATTTTTATTAAAATTGAGTTTGTAATAAAATATTTAAATTTAAATCACATCCTATTTCAAATATATGCATACGGGAATTTTAACTTTAGCTTATATAAATCAAATTACATCAAAGTTTCAAAAATTAACTAACAAATAACGTAGCTTTTTCAAAACGACAAAATAGAGTCATTTACTGTTCACTTATATGATTATTTTCTAACTCAACGATTCGTACTTAGAATGAAAAAAAATAACAATTAACTAAATACTTCATGTACAGATCAACATGCACATTTCAAAATCCATTTAATAATAATAAAAAAAAAATTGAAATCTAGACAAATGCGAACAAACCCCATCTTTTTCTCCCCCGTTCTGTTCCTTCTAAAAATAATCTGCCGGCAATGTAAATACTTAATGCTCCTTATCAATATTTAACACTATTTCGAGCCAGCTGCTTAGGAATGTCTAAATATTAATTTCTTTGTTGGAGCTACTTAAGTGGATTCCTGATAAATCTTTTGGGTTCAAGTTCTTGCTATTGAGCTCTACCAGACTCATATGTTTGTCTTTATACATAATTTAACTCAATTCTAGACGGACACATGTTGGTTACGCGGAAGCTACAAAACGGGTGATATCTTAATAGCCTAGTTATTCTATTTAAATAACAATAACAAGTAATTGATTTAAACATTATTACGAGCATATCATCATATTTTTTTACATAAAATAGAAAATAATTTATGGAAATATAAGTTAGGAATATTTATAGACACGTTTTGTTGTAGCCTTGATAGCAATCCTTTTTAAGATAGAAAACAACTACAATTATTCAAATATTTTTTTAAGTGAGTTAGAAGATATAAAGCTAAACAATTTATTTAATTTTTTAGCTATCGTTTTTGATAATATTAAGTAAATTGTGCAAGGATTTCGTGAGGGTTGTTATGACAGTCTCCTGCAAATTTCTACGAAATCTTCCAAATTGTTCTATGTTATAAGTTTGTTAAACAAACAATTTAGCTTTCGAGCTATCGTTTCTGATAACATTAAGAAAATTGTGCAAGGTTTTTCGTTAGGGATGCTATGGCAGTTTCCTACAAATTTCTAATGCACGAAACTGTATTCTTTCAAATCGGGCTATGTCATAAGTTTTTAAGTAAGTTTACAGGTTTCGTTACACCTGTAGTATGTTCTAAAGAATCAATCTATGGGATCTAAAGTTAACTTTGGTATGTGTCATACTGATCACGTGGTCTTAAACGTGATTTTAAACGTGATTTAGAGGACAGGTTGTTTGTAATGGAAGTCAGGGATGAGAATAAGATTGACTTACCCCTGGGTTGCCCATGCAGTGCCGCCTCATAGGGTCCGCACTTCTGTAGGTGGGTGAGTATCGGCCCGGAAAACACGTCCCCGTCCCCGTGTTGATTGGGGGTGGTAAAGGGACATGCTGCTTCACGTTCATGGCTGATGAGACACTCAGCCAGTCTTCCTCGCAGCACACCTCCCGCTTAGGGAATGCCAGGTTGGCGCCAGCCACTGCTAAGCCTAAAACGGAGAATACCAAAAATGTGGGGAGTGTTTGAGTGGGCGGATTCCGTAGACTGATTTGCTTCGGCCTCTCTACTGGAGTTCGGTATTTCTCTGTGACGTCACCTTATTTATGTCCACGCTTGCGCAGTACCACCCTCTCCCGATGCTCCTTTAGGCTCTCTCTCCCTCTCTCTCTCTCTTTCTCTCGATCTGCATGTGCTGCTACGAGCAGGAGTAACAGCGGATTACATATTTATGGTCTGAGAGGGGTATTGTTAAAAGTGCTGCCTGCTTTTGTTTTGTTTCGTTTCAGGGATGAAAATTAATAAGCGTTTGGATTTTTGACGATTAGATGAAAAAACGCTTTCTTTTCGATGGTTTTTTTTTTTTTTTTATTATTATTATTATTATTTTTCGTTGCAAATAAAGGGGTGTTTTCTTAAATAGGAAAAGATTCAGTTAGAGGTTTTCAGTTAGAGGGAGAAGAAAGAAAATGAGATTATTCAGAAAATTACTAGAAACAATTTTCGAATCTTTCTTCTTGCTGTTTAAATTTTCAGCGCTCTTCTTTTTAAAATTTCATTCATGTTTTGGAGCTCATTAATAATGCTGAAATTCGACATATTTTTCGAATTCCCGGAGTAAATAATCCACGTGTCTGGTATTTTAATAACATTATGATTCCTAATGTCGTATTAATTTTGACTGGATGTTTAAAGCAGTTGAAAAGAACTTAGTTTTATAGAATCATTAGTATAATTTTTTTATTTCTGTTTATTTATGAAATACACTAAATGAAATTGAAAAAGTTTTATTTATGGGGGAAAATTGAGTTATTTTTGTTCAAAACAATTTTAACTCTGTACTTTTAAGAAAATAATTCATTTCTCGACAATTTATTAATTGTTTTGTCGTCGATTTAAATACCTCTTAAGCTTCTTAATTTATATTTTTCATTTATAGCTGCATGTTTTCGTAAAACATTATTTATGTACGGTACATTTCTCTTTTTATAAATCAAGAATTCATACACAAACAATTTAATTCGACCTCTTAGTTATTTCAAAATTAACTTTGCTTCATTTCAAATTATTAAGGTACATTTCTCTTTTTATAAATCAAGAATTCATACACAAGCAATTTAATTCATCCTCTTAGTTATTTCAAAATGAACTTTGTTTCACTTCAAATTATTAAGGTACATTTCTCTTTTTATAAATCAAGAATCATACACAAACAATTTAATTCATCCTCTTAGTTATTTCAAAATTAACTTTGCTTCATTTCAAATTATTACGGTACATTTCTCTTTTTATAAATCAAGAATTCATGCGAACTTCCCAAAGCTTCTTCTTCCAACACAAGCAATTTAATTCATCCTCTTAGTTATTTCAAAATGAACTTTGCTTCATTTCAAATTATTACGATCTATTGATACATTTCTCTTTTTATAAATCAAGAATTCATACACAAGCAATTTAATTCATCCTCTTAGTTATTTCAAAATGAACTTTGTTTCACTTCAAATTATTAAGGTACATTTCTCTTTTTATAAATCAAGAATTCATACACAAGCAATTTAATTCATCCTCTTAGTTATTTCAAATATTAACTTTGTTTTATTTCAAATTAAATTAAAAATCTAGTGAATTTTCCAGTAACATATTCTCCTTGCACTAATATATTGCATTTATTTTAACATATCTTAAATAAGATTACAATAACATAAAACATAGCTATAATGCACAAAAATCTCTTAATAAGTGTAACTCAATCATTCATTTTGCTTTTAGAGTTGGGAGAGCTAAGTAAGGATATCTGTAAAAATGAAACAATTTTTTTTTCTTCGAAATACAACTAGTTGCTTTTGTTTTAGATATCAACTTGTGTATAAAAAGGTTACAACTCTTCGCGGCATCTTTTACTTATCTTCAACAAAAAGAAATTGAACGTACTTCAATTATCTTCAACAAAAAAAAAAAAAAAAAAAAAAAAAAGCTATTCAGATTTTGATATTGAAAAAAAATTACGTAAATCCAATTAATGTTAAGAAAACTATTAATTTTCAAATAATTTATTTTTTAAATATTGAAGGAATTAGGCAATTCATTTTGTTAATATTTGCTGTTCATGTTAATTTTACCACATACATGTAGCTTTAGTTTCCAATGTAAAAATATCTATTAAGTGCATTAAGCAATTAACAAACAAAAATATAGACATTTTTTTTACCTACTACCAAGAGACTAGGTAGATTAACATACCAAGTAGATCGATCTTTTCAAAATACTACACACGCTTATTTTGCATTTACTATATATATAGTCATGAAAGTTTCCTTTTCGAAAGAAAATTTAATGTAAAAAATAAATTTCAGTTCTAAAGAGAGAAAAAAATAATTCTACAATTTTTTCTGCTGTGAGAGGATTTTTCATTAAAATAAATCATTGTAAAATATTTCTCATTTTCTTATATCCATAAAAACTTAAAGCCTTTTTTATCTCTGACATTTGTAGCAGTTTTAAAAAATATTATTAATACAACGACGAGTGTCAGGACATTGCAACGTTTTCGAATAAATACATTCGATTTCTACTCTAAAACCGACCTTTGTCCTACTGTAAAACTTGTTTTTCTTTTCATATACCCATTGCGCAGTGGAGCAACTCTTAAGGAAAGTACTCTCTCTCTCTCTCTTCGTTAAAAGCGAAATACATTAACCGTGTATAATTCAAAAGAGGAAAAGTAGAGTGGATTTTATACATTTATAAAAACAAGAAAACATTTGTAATAAATTGTTAGGAAATGAGTGTTTTAAGAAAAAAAAAAAAGGAAAGATGATGTATTAATGTGCAATTTTTTATTCGAATAATTCTTTTAATAATAATAATAATAATATTTTTAAATTGGGCCTGAATGGCCGAGTGGCTAACGCTCTGGCACTCGGTACACAGGTTTCGGGTTCAAGTCCCGGCGGTGCCGTGGATGTTTGTAGTGGTTCGAATCCCCTTTAAGCCGTAGGTCCCGGTCCTAATAGGATCATAGAGCGTTGCGGGGGCATTGTTACTCCGCGTCCGTATCTTCAAGTTACACGCGCCCCCTGGGTAATGCAAAGTGAGTAACGTCTGTGCAGCGCTTACCTTAAGGGATCCAAGACCAAGCTGTCTAAGTGTTTGCCAGCTGCATTAGAACAAAAAAAAAAATTTTATTTTTATTACAAAATTAAATATCTTATAATTCAATTGATAATGAACATACATTTATTAAAGAAGAGCATACATTATTATAAGATCATTTTTATTCATAATAAAAATTCTATAGCAGTTCTCAGACAATATTATTGCTAATACATGTGTCATGTGTATGTTTGCATCGATACTCAACCTCTGTGTTGGGAATTTTCCGTGCTTTCTCTCATCTCCCTAAAAGTCTTACCTTAAGACAATACTTTCTCTACATTCAACAGTCGGTGCACTGTTCATTGCATAGATAAGTGGATCGCAAAGTCCACAGATGAGCAATAGAAAGACATCTGTCTTTAAATTAGATCATGATCAGATATTGGGATGAATTCAGCCTGAATATTCAAAATAAACTTTTATAAGTCTTGATACAACTGGAAACTTAGATACGTTTTTAATTCATCTAATTTGAATTGAGCACATTCTATTCTTTAGTATACATTTTTATTACTTATGTTCAGCAATAAAATGAGCAGAAATGCCATTGCTTATTTTATAATTTATTTACAGGCTCTTTTGAAATACATAAAGAAAAATATTTATCACAACATTTCATATTCACCAATAATCGCTAAAACTATTTGAATCGGATTTATGATAGCTTGATAAAAAAATTAAAATTGTTTCATTGTTTGATACTATTTCAAAGATATTTTTCTTATTAATTAATTTTTATACTCATTTAACTTTTTTTCACCAAATTAATGTATTTGATGAAAAATAAATTTATCTATTTTTATGCGCATTTATCAAATTCTTTAAATATTGAGGGTATTTTAAAATCACTTTTTAATGGTACTATTTATAGATAGTGATTAAATGTAGTTAGTTACCTGAAGCTCCTTAATAAATGCTTAAATTTTGGATCGAATAAAAGACCATTACTTATTTTTTCATTTAGATTAGCCTAGATAACATAATCATAAAATATAATAATTTCTTTTGAAAATTTATTTAGGCACTTAAAATTTAATAGGCACGACCATGAGTCTTAAAACATCATAAATATAATTTTGACTTTTCAAATTTCTGGCTATATTAACAAAAGGTACCGGAATGAGTATCCAATCGCACCGTATATCAACACTCCAGACACTGAGTTCATATGACAAAGTCACATATACAATGTGACAATTTTCTTTCCCTTAGTGCCGCCGTGCAAAGATAGGGTCATCATGACTCTGTATGTAGAACTGGGATTATTCTGAAGTTACTTTTGCTACCATTTTCTTCGCTTATTACCTGTACCGTCGATTGTTACCTGTATCACACCTGTAACTTCTGCAGCATCAATATAAGCCACAGTAATGATCACAGTGCTGATAATCTGGGATGCTATAGAAATCGCCTCACTTTCAGTGTAGATATTTTTCGTCTTGCTAGTGACCCTAACTCCTTACTCAACGTGACATAGTTGTAGAATCCCACAATACAGTGTGGACAATACGCCTTTTCACTCAAGCGTTAGTAAGTAGGGTGCTGAGATCATGTGTAGAGTTTTGCCTAGTCTTCCTAGAAACATTGATTCCATATTCTCATGGCAGTCTTGAATCTTGACTAACAGGAACAGTTATATTACTGAAGAATAAAGTGGTAAAACCTCTCTATAACACAGCTCACACCATGTCCTTAATTGTACTAGGATTTCACTAATTCTCAAAAGACATGACGACAACTTTTAGAGACAAGCACTGTCTCATTCTCATTCTCTTCTCATTTTCCCCTTGTCTAAGAGTGTATGTCATATTAGATATGAGAATTTATTAAAAACATTTGGGGAATGTTAAATGTATTTAACAATTCTCATTGTTTTTTCTCTTCTAACTGTATGCATTTATTCAGATTGAAACTTTTCGAGTATTATCATTCAATCTTTTAAATAAATGGGGCAACGGCAACGGGCGTACCTGTTACGGAGTTCCTATGTAATTTTAAGAACAACGAAAACCTCCACATCTTAAAGTAGTTTAAAATATTTGCACAAAATGAAGTTGCTTAAATTGAAGAGTAGTAATAAAAAAAAAAATAAAGAATTTAAGAAAAATATCTCTTGCTTGAGAACAACTAAAACAAGAGACCGATAAAGCTAAAGCTATAGGTACAATTAAGAGTCTGTTGACGATACCCCCAAAAAAATAATAAATAAATAAATAAAATAATTCAAAGTTAACATAAAATAAAAACAAGATATAGAATAAATTAAAACTAGTAACAATTAAAAAGTTAAAGACCAGATAGCTATTATTTAGATTAAGGTTCACATCGTAGCAATTAATTAAAATTTAGAAGCCAAAAATTGCAGCACAGTAAATAAATGTTTACTAATTCTTTTGAACATTGTTTGACGACAGCAAAAAAAGTAACTCTTAAATGTCATCTCCAAATATTAAAAATACAAACTATGAATCGTCTTAAAAAATTGAATGGTGACTATTGCTAATGTTACTGATGGCTTCACTGATACATAATAGTTTTAATCAATTATTGTTCTAATAAATATATTTATTTCAGTTTTAAATAAATGATATTATTTCCATTTCATTATTTTTTAAGCTCACCTAATTTCACTGAATATAGAGTATTTTAAGAATATAAAAATTAAAGAACATGTTATGCGAAAAATACTTGTACTACCAATTAAAAGTATAACCCTAAAAACTCACATTTTGACTTTCTCGGCTCAGGGTAAACATTACAAATTATCTATAAGCCGTTAATTAGAGTTTTAAGATTCGACAAGGGTTGAAAAAATTATCCTTAACCACCTTTTTTCTTAAAAATAATTTTAACCCCTTGATTAAATATGCATTATTTAAAAAAAATGCATGCATTCGTTTTAATCTTCAAATTTATTTATTCACTTCTTAAATACAGATGAGCCGAACCAGAACAATAATAAATAATGTTTTAACAGGTTTTTTTTTTTTGTTTAGGTTGTAGTAGTTATAAGACACCTACTTAAAATCATATGATCTAAAACTTATAAAAACTACGTTCATATGTTTTAGAATCAGTCTTCATTTGTGGAAAATTAGTAGGTGTTGAAAACACTTTTATGACCTTTGACAGCTTCTAACTTGTCTTATTTTATAATTGTTTTTCTTTTTTTAAAAGAAAGAAGAAAATAGAAATATGACAGAATTTATGGAAATGGAAGAATTTATGTAATTTCAAATATTTACTTATAAAGAATCAATTAAATTTTATGAAATCAAATAGCAAGATGTTTAAATGCATTCCTAAAGCGTTAAATTTTATTTGTAATCGACTTATTTAAGATTCGTAACTAGTCTCTTCCTCTCCCTCTCTCTCTCATCTTTGTATATATAGAGAGAGGGGGGGAACTAATTAGGAATATTAAAAAAGCAGATTACAAATTAAATTTAACGTTTTGGAAAAGAATCTAAACATTTTGCTATTTGACACTTCAGAAAAATTAATTGATTCTTTATTATAAAGTAAATATTTGAAGCTACATAAATTCTTCCATTTCCATAGATTCTATCATACTACTATGTTTATATATATATATATATATATTCACTCCCCCTTTATTTAAAAATTAGGTTTATCTACAATGCTAGTAAAAAAATAATATATAGGATTCTAGATTTGAGTAGATATCCTTTTTACTATAAGATGTTTCTAATATTCTTAAATATTTTATTAATTGAAGTCTCCGTTGACAGGTAACTTGAGAAACCTTCTATAATACATAACTTCTAATGAAAGTAACCGCAAGCATTGCTCCTCTGAGAGTTTTTCGCAGTTGGACAATTGTAATTAAGAGAAACACACTATCAGCCTAACTATTCCACCCAATTAGAGATAACAATGCTTGCTCTGGTGTATAAAAGCAGACATATCAACCTTCACCTCAACGCCGACTCAATTCTACTTAATAGTTCAGTAAGGTTTGAGTTCAGCAAACTTAACTGAAATGAACCGCAGCATATCTACTTTTGAGCTGCGGCCATTAAATATTTACCAAATTAGCGTATCAGCAGCGGAAGTTGTACGCTAACTGCAAAGAAAGCCCAGAGGCAGATCGCGTCGTCCAAAGCTTTGCCCAGGAGAGTCCAGACAGAGGGAACGTTAACAATGCATTATGTGCCTTCGGTAAACTGCGTTCTGAATATTACAATAGTTGATGTTTGGCGCTCATTTGCCTGGCAGGTCAGGTTAACTTGGACAAGCTGTGAGTCTCGTATAAACTGTTGTCAGGGGATAGGAAGCTGCATTCCGCCGTTTGAAGTACCCAGTTAATTGACTATAAAGTTGTTATGAAGCTATCCTTTGGTTTGTGGCAGGTCCACTGGAACAAGATTCTCCGCCAAGTTTCCCTTATTAATTACATTAACACGTTGGAAAGTGCATCGTTTTCTAATTCGTATCGGAATGTGCAATGCATTTGTGTGAATCCTTCCTCCACATATCACTCCCTAGAGGGTGGCCTTATCTCGGAACGTCAACTAAATAGTCGATGCACAATTCATAAGGTTCTCGCTGGAGAGATTGCGCCAGAGAACTTCCTCCAACTCATTGCGTAATTTCTTAACCTTTTATAATTATCCGAAATGTCTCCCAGAAATTACACAAAGGTCGGGTCGGGAGATGAGAAACTTTGGGGAGTTAATAAATAGTATGGAGATTAGGTATCAAACGGAGCAAAGCGTTACTTGTTTCGTAGTTATACATTTTAGTTTCACAGTAGTTAAGTCGGTCTTGAATGTACAGATAAATTGGAAAGTTTGTACTAATAATTGAACCTCAATTAAATATAGAGGTTTACCATTTTTAAAGTAATTTTATTTTTTCTTGATCTAGAAATTCTACTTCATTTACTTGGTTAAAATTTTACTTTATTTAAATTTAAATTTGATTTGATTTACTTGATTAAAATTTTACTTGATTTCCACTTTTATAATAAAGCAAGGAATAAAAGTGCTACAAGTTTATCACACCTTTCATTTAGGAATACAATGAATATAATGTAATTACTAATAAATAAATAATTTATTATTTGTTCGTTTAGCAATCTAAAGTCCTTTGTTCCTTTACCAATCTAAAAATTAAAAAATTTTTTACCGTGAAATGGGACATTATTAAAACTGAACAAAAATATTATATAAATTTAAAATACAAGAAATTAAATCCAAACTGGGGTTTTTTAAGTGATATCATAATTGGTCGTAAAGATAGAATCAGTAAGGTGTTTAGCAAATACAATGTAACAGCCAATGAATACACAGAAAATTTTCACAGAGAAAGAAACAAAGCATTACTTCTTTAGTAGTTATATATTTTAGTTTCACAGTAGTTAAATTGGACATGCATGTACAGATAAATTAGAAATTTTGTACTAATAATTGAACCTCAATTAAACATAGAGGTTTATCCTTTTTAATGTAATTTTATTTTCTCCTGGCCTAGAAATTTTACTTTATTATTTTTCCGCTTTTATAGCAAAGCAAATAATAAAGGTTTATCATGCCTTTTATTGAGTATAATAATTAGTATGTAATTACTAATAAATAACTAATTTATTATTTGTTGTTTTAGCATGCTTCTAACTATTAATTAAAATTAAGAATTTTTTAACGTGAAATGTATCTTTATTAAAGCTTAGCAAAAATTAAAATACTAGAAATTTAAATCCAAACTAGTATTTTAAATGATATCATAATTATTCGTAAAGATGAAATTAGTAAGGGGTTTAGAAAGTGAAATGTAACAGCAAATGAATACACAGAAAATCTACAAATTGAAGGAATTCATTTAATTTTTTCATTCAATAAGTTTTTTATAAATCATGTTACTCTTACTAAATATACCATATAATTATAATTTGTATAAACAGGAGAATTCTCTCATATAAGCATTTTTAAAAATTACAAGTCATAGCATTAGTATACCAGAAATAAAATAATTTTTGTTGATATTTTATTAGTCAAGAAGAAAGATTATTGATGAGAAATCTGCTATTTAATTCCGGTTTGAGAAATAATTTTTTTTTATTTAAAAATCAGCCTTGTTTTCGAAAAACAATAAAAAGCTAAAAAAAACTTGCAGAAATAAATTTCGTGTCGAAAGGAATTGCTCTTTGCATGATGCCTAAAATCCTTTAAATTAATTTCTTGTTTCTTCACAAAGCCTGTAAAGTGATAATGAAACTGATTTATTAAGTTCAATTTTAAGATTTCCATGATAATTGAAATAAAATAATAGTTTTAAAATTCAAATAAAATGCTTCTGTTTCAAGTTTCAAGGAAAGTTTCCATAGTTTAAACCTTTTTATAAACTCTCATTTTAAAACAAATCAAGAAATTTTACCATGTTTTTTCCCAAGGATTACCACTTATCTAAACAGTTCGTTATGCTTATATATTTATAATTTTAAGCATAGGATTAATTAAACCATTCTTTCTGCAAATCTTTAATTGCTATTATAATAATGAATTATTACCTATACTATTGTTTCATGTACAAAGTTTTACTTACCAATTGCAATTGGTAAAATTAAAATGCATAAAATTTAATTTCTATCGTCAGTTTATTCAACAACTAAATATTTCGTATCATATAACTGATTTTGTTTAAACTGCAGCTATAAAATAACTCTTATCGTAAATCTACATCTCTAGCACACAAATTTAATTAGTTCAACACAAATTGTATTTTCTCAAATACAAATTTTTTGCTGATATTTTCTATGTACTTTTCTGTCCTTTTTCAAATTTAATTGTCTAACATCTCCAAATATGTTAAAATATCATATTTAATAAGCATATCATTTATATTCAATATCATTTTAATAAGCATATCATTTATATTCAATATCATTTTAATAAGCATATCATTTATATTCAATATCCTTTTAATAAACATATCATTTATATTCAATATCATATTAATAAGCATATCATTTATGTTCAATATCATTTTAATAAGCTATCAGTTTATTCAACAACAAATTATTTCATATCATATGATTGATTTTGCTTAAACTGTAGCAATAAAATAACTAACTAGATAGAATAGAATTTAATTAGATAAGCACAAATCGTATTTTCCCAAATACAAATTTTTTTTATTGATATTTTTTATGTAGTATCGTATTCTTTTTCAAACTTAACTGTCTAACTTCTCCAAATATGTTAAAATATCATTGACTCTTAATTGCAAAGAAAATCGCTTTCCAGACTACGAATGCTTGGCCTTTAAAACAAAAATTTGAACGCTGGGCGTTCACTGCCATGGATAAGGCACATAGACGTCACTCACAACAAAACCACGTATTCATGTACAAATTCGTACACGCTCATGTACAAAGTTTTACTTATCAATTGAAATTGGTAAAATTAAAATGTATAAATTTCAATTTCGGTTATCAGTTTATTCAACAACTAATTATTTCGTATCATATAACTGATTTTGTTTAAACTGCAGCTATAAAATAACTCTTTTCGTAAATCTACATCTCTAGTGTACAAATTTAATTATATAAGCACAAATCATGTTTCCTCAAATACAAATTTTTTGTTGATATTTTTATGTATTAGTTTATTCTTTTTCAAACTTAAGTGTCTAACTTCTCCAAATATGTTAAAATATCACATTTAATAAGCATATCATTTATATTCAATATCATTTTAATAAGCATATCATTTATATTCAATATCATTTTAATAAGCATATCATTTATATTCAATATCATTTTAATAAGCATATCATTTATATTCAATATCATTTTAATAAGCATATCATTTATATTCAATATCATTTTAATAAGCATATCATTTATATTCAATATCATTTTAATAAGCTATCAGTTTATTCAACAACAAATTATTTCATATCATATGACTGATTTTGCTTAAACTGTAGCTATAAAATAACTAACTAGATAGCATAGAATTTAATTAGATAAGCACAAACGGTAATTTCCCAAATAAAAATTTTTTTTGTAGATATTTTTTATGTACTATTTTATTCTTTTTCAAACTTAACTGACTAACTTCTCCAAATATGTTAAAATATCATTGACTCTTAATTTGCAGAGAAAATCGCTTTCCAGACTACGAATGTTTGGCTTTTAAAACAAAAATTTGAACGCTGGGCGTTCACTGCAATGGAGAAGGCACATAGACGTCCCTCACAACAAAACCACGTATTCATGTACAAATTCGTACACGCTCATGTACAAAGTTTTACTTACCAATTGTAATTGGTAAAATTAAAATGTATAAATTTCAATTTCGGTATATCAATATATCAGTTTATTCAACAACTAATTATTTCGTATCATATAACTGATTTTGTTTAAACTGCAGCTATAAAATAACTGTTTTCGTAAATCTACATCTCTAATGTACAAATTTAATTAGATAAGCACAAATCGTGTTTCCTCAAATACAAATTTTTTGTTGATATTTTTATGCACTAGTTTATTCTTTTTCAAACTTAAGTGTCTAACGTCTCCAAATATGTTAAAATATCATATTTAATAAGCATATCATTTATATTCAATATCATTTTAATAAGCTATCAATTTATTCAACTACAAATTATTTCGCATCCTATAACTGATTTTGTTTAAACTGCAGGTATAAAATAGCTGTTTTCTTAAATCTACATCTCTAGTGAAGAAATTTAATTAGATTATAAAAAATCGTGTTTTCCCAAATACAAAATTTTTGTTAATATTTTTTATGTACTATTTTATGCTTTTTCAAACTTAATTGTCTAACTTCTCCAAATATGTTAAAATATCATATTTAATAAGCATATCATTTATATTCAATATCATTTTAATAAGCATATCATTTATATTCAATATCATTTTAATAAGCATATCATTTATATTCAATATCATATTAATAAGCATATCATTTATATTCAATATCATTTTAATAAGTATATGGTTTATATTCAATATCATTTTACTAAGTTATCCGTTTATTCAACAACAAATTATTTCATATAATATGACTGATTTTGCTTAAACTGTAGCTATAAAATAACTAACTAGATAGCATAGAATTTAATTAGATAAGCACAAACGGTAATTTCCCAAATACAAACTTTTTTTGTAGATATTTTTTATGTACTATTTTATTCTTTTTCAAACTTAACTGACTAACTTCTCCAAATATGTTAAAATATCATTGACTCTTAATTTGCAGAGAAAATCGCTTTCCAGACTACGAATGTTTGGCTTTTAAAACAAAAATTTGAACGCTGGGCGTTCACTGCAATGGAGAAGGCACATAGACGTCCCTCACAACAAAACCACGAATTCATGTACAAATTCGTACACGCTCATATACAATTTACTTACCAATTGTAATTGGTAAAATTAAAATGTATAAATTTCAATTTCGGTTATCAGTTTATTCAACAACTAATTATTTCGTATCATATAACTGATTTTGTTTAAACTGCAGCTATAAAATAACTCTTTTCGTAAATCTACATCTCTAGTTTACAAATTTAATTAGATAAGCACAAATCGTGTTTCCTCAAATACAAATTTTTTGTTGATATTTTTATGTACTAGTTTATTCTTTTTCAAACTTAAGTGTCTAACTTCTCCAAATATGTTAAAATATCATATTTAATAAACATATCATTTATATTCAATATTATTTTAATAAGCAATCAATTAATTCAACTACAACTTATTTCGTATCCTATAACTGATTTTGTTTAAACTGCAGCTAAAAAATAACTCTTTTTTTAAATCTACATCTCTAGTGAATAAGTTTAATTAGATTAGAAAAAATCGTGTTTTCCCAAATACAAAATTTTTGTTGATATTTTTTATGTACTATTTTATGCTTTTTCAAACTTAATTGTCTAACTTTTCCAAATATGTGAAAATATCATATTTAATTAGCATATCATTTATATTCAATATCATTTTAATAAGCATATCATTTATATTCAATATACATTTTAATAAGCATATCATTTATATTCAATATCATTTTAATAAGCATATCATTTATATCCAATATCATATTAATAATCATATCATTTATATTCAATATCATTTTAATAAGCTATCAGTTTATTCAACAACAAATTATTTCATATCATATGATGATTTTACTTAAACTGTAGCTATAAAATAACTAACTAGATAGCATAAAATTTAGTTAGTTAAGCACAAATGGTAATTTCCCAAATACAAATTTTTTTTGTAGATATTTTTTATGTACTATTTTATTCTTTTTCAAACTTAACTGACTAACTTCTCCAAATATGTTAAAATATCATTGACTCTTAATTTGCAGAGAAAATCGCTTTCCAGACTCCGAATGCTTGGCCTTTAAAACTAAAATTTGAACGCTGGGCGTTCACTGCAATGGAGAAGGCCCATAGACGTCGCTCACCAACAAAACCACGTATTCATTAATAGAACCCAAGAGAGCCGTGTGGCGGTACTTATTACATGTAAACAGAGCCTTCCTTGGCAACTACTTTCTCCCCTAATGGTTCAGAACGCTGATATATGGTTGACATTTGATGAGAAAACTTTCTTTAATCTTCATCCGAGAAAAAGTTTCAATATTCATTATCTCTCAAAATCCGTTGCACTTTTACGAAACTGGCTGCTCTTTAACCGAGCTCCTTCCAATAAATAAGCACATCGGGTGGGAAATCTGAAGTTTATGGTTAAAGCTCCCGAAAGTGGTTAATGGACGAGCTATTTGTCAAAGTTGTATTAGTTTAACCTGGTGTCTCAGCGGTTGGTTTTTTAAAATCATACGAGATAAAAGAGACTTAAAATTCAATAGGATTCAGCAAAGAATAAAATAATTAATTGGTAAGATTTCTGATAAAAAAAAGTATCCAATGCTCGTTATTTTTTTTACTCTTTGTCAAAGTTGTAATAGTTTAACCTGGTGTCTCATCAGTTGTATTTTTATAAAGAGTGGATTCACACAAGATAAAATAGACTTACTTTGTAAATTCAGTATGATTCAGCAAAGAATAAAATAATTAATAGGTAAGGTTTTTGATAAAAAAAAATTCAATGATCGTTATTTTTTTTAACTCAAATGTTATATATATATATATATATACTCAAATTGTTAGTTTTTTTACTCTTTGTTAAAGGTGTAATTGTTTAATCAGTGTCTCATTAGTTGTTGTCTGTAACCTGTGTCTCATCAATTGTTTTTTAAAAAGAGTTGTATTTTTAAAATCACATGAAATAAAATAGACTTTTAAAATTCAATAGGATTTACCAAAGAATATAATAATTAATTGGTAAGATATTTGATAAAAAAAAATTCAATGATTTTTATTTTTTAATCAAATATTGAGTATATATATATATATATATATATATATATATAATATATGTATAAATATTTAAATTGTTATTTTTCACTCTTTATGAAAGTTGTAATAGTTTAATCTGGTGTCTCTTCAGTTATATTTTTATAAAGAGTGGATTCACACAAGATAAAATAGACTTTTAAAATTTAGTAGGATTCAGCAAAGAATAAAATAATTAATTGGTAAGATTTTTGATTAAAAAAATTCAATGATATATATATTTTATATACATATATATACTCAAATTATTATTTTTTTTTACTCTATGTTAAAGTTATAATAGTTTAACCTGGTGTCTCATCAGATGTCGTTTTAAAATCACACGAGATAAAATAGACTTTTAAAATTCAATAGAATTCAGCAAAGAATAAAATAATCAATAGGTAAGATTTTTGATAAAAAAAAATCAATGTTCGTTATCTTTTTTTATTCAAATAATAAATTAAGTTAAAGAGTTATTGCTTTTATAGATGATAATAGTATAATTAAGAACTTTATTTATAGATATTAAAATAAGTTATATATTATAGATTTCTTTATAGGTTGTTGTAGAAGTAATCAGTTCAAGCTCTTATCACGTAAGAATTAGATAATAATTTATAAAATAGCATGCGTTTACTATCAGAAAAGGATAAATACTTTAGAATAAAAATAATTATGTAGTTGAATGGATATTAAAGTTATTGTTAATATTTTTATTATTAATTGGAAAATCATTTTTAAATGACTAAAACTTTCTACAAAATAATTTACAATCATAAAATTTGACTCATTTTATTTCAATCGAAATAGGGTCTGAATGACCGAGTGGCTAGCGCTCTGGCGCACGATACCACAGGGTTCGAGTCCCGGCGGTGCCATGGATGTTTGTAGTGGTTCGGAATCCACTTTAAACCGTAGATCCCGGTCTAATAGGATCGTAGAGCGTTGCGGGGCATTGTTACTCCGTGTCCGGGGCTTATCTTCAAGTCACACGCGCCCCTGGATAATGCAAAGTGAGTAACGTCTGTGCAGCGCTTGCCTTAAGGCATCCAAGACCAAGCTGTCTAAGTGTTTGTCAGCTGCATTAGAAAGAAAAAAAATTTTCAATCGAAATTAATGTTTCTATGTTATGTGCAACTAATTTCTGTCAGTTAAACATTAATATTGCAATTAAATGTGTGTTTATTTAATGTGGGCGTACTACATCCTTAAATACTCGGAATAAGAACATTTATAAAAGTTCATTCCATTTGTCCCGAGAAAAAGTTGATGCATGAACATTTTATTATTTTCAGTCTCATTTTCTTTTTACAGAACTGAAATAAATTATTCATCAGAAATTAGCGTTTGTAATACAAAGAAGGTAATTAAAACTGAAGACATTTTGAATTGCATTTTAAATCTATCAGTTCAACTTGAGTTAAATTATTCGTGTAAAAACGCTTACCTTCATAATTTATCAGCTGATGAGCTTGTAACTGTTTGGTGTTGAGCATCAAAACTGAGGAACTCAGTATGAAAACTGATAGGTGAATCGATTTGAAATTTCTCTTATATATGACAAGTGTTGAAATATCAATGTATAATTATAAAGTATATATATATATAGCTGGGAGGAAATATAACTAATTGGATGTAACTCAAAATAAATCAATCACCGTACTCCAATAATAGAAAAGAATTAAAATCCGGCTTAGAAGTGGCGAGAAGTAAAAATAAGAAATGAAAATACAACACTAGAGGCGGTATATATGGAAATATATACACGTAATGATAATGATCTATGCCTACACACACATATATATATAGTTCAATATAGCCATGTGTTATTCTGGAAAAAATAAGCCAGAATAACAGTTGTTATCTACTTCTGTAAGATGATATCATCATTATTTTCTCTATTTTTCACAGATATAAATAAAATAGCAACTTTGCGGTAATTGGCAAATCTATAGCAAATCAAATTTGAAATTAAATCTTACTTTGTGAATATAAAATTGTTCAAGGACACTAAACATACAAACTAAATATAAATTTTCTTGTAATGAGCACAAATATAAAATAATTTTAAATGTTATAGTTTTGGGATGAAAGGAAGACTTGTTAATATACAGTCAGAGTATAGTTTTACCAAGTACATAATAATCAGGACCATAAATATATAAACTTTCGTAAGTTATTTTGTTTGCTTTATATATTATGTGCAATAATGTTACCTTTTAATAATTTCGATTCCTATGGAAAAAAAAAAAATTTCTGAATTATAAAAATGGGATTAGTCATTTTCTGCTTTTATTTCTTTGTCGTCTTTTCTTTCCCAGATACTCTTTGTGATTTCAGTCTTTGTTTATTTTTCATTATTTTTTTTCTTCGAAGCACACCAGTGTACCCCACTAGCACAGAAGTTTAAGTCTTTCAACTGCATTTCCTTCCCTACTTTCTCACGAAAACTTTTTCAGCTTGATGGCCATTTCATCATTATAAAGAAAAACAATTAAATTATGAGCAAAGTCAATTTTAAGAAATGTTGCTAAAGGACAAATCCAATAGTTTTAGGATAATAATTGTGAAAATGTTTCCTAAAATCTAGTTTTTAATTGTCTCTTTAATATAAAGGGAATTATCTCTACAGATAAGCGTATCTATAATCGATATGTTGTTGTTTTGTTGTTTCTTATCTCACTTGGCTGGCCAAGCCCACGATCCCATACGTACTCATGATTGAAGGGGAAGGAAGAAGCTTCTGTTGTGATGGAGCACCCCGTAGGTAGAAGTCTGACTTTGGCTCCGTGACGCTCTTACAGTCATAAGAGACCGGGACCTACTGCTTAAAGTGGATTCCGAACCACTACAAACATCCATGGCACCGCCGGGATTCGAACCCGAAACCTGTGGGTACCGAGCGCCAGAGCGCTAGACACTTGGCCATTCAGGTCCCAAATTTGTGAATGCCAACGGCACGCGGTGTTCCCAGGTGGTCACCCACCCAAGTACTGACCGCGCCCAATGATGCTTGACTTCGGTGATCTAACGAGAACCGGTATATTCAGCATGGTATGGTAGTTGGCTATAATCGACATTAATCTTTTAATGAATTGAATAATGATTTGATCATTCGACTAAAAGTGATATTTTGATTTGCTGTGACCTGCGACACTAGGAAGATTAATATTATCATGATAAGGTTTGACTCAAGGAATAGAAATTGGACTTAATTATAAATGAAAATGCTCAACATCCATACAAATGTCTTAGAGTCATCTTAGACAAATGCATTTCAAGCCATGTATTGTAGCATTTTTCTCACGTTTCAGTATTTCATTCCCAGGTGAGAGAAATGCATATTCTTTGACAAGTACATAATAACAACCTACCACTCAAATTTGACAGCAGACAAGCAGTGTTGTGGGGTAGTTATATTACATGCAATTAGTGCTTTGCACTAATGTGACTAACCTGCCACACAAATCTTATAGCAGATATACAGTGTCATGTATAATGAGACATGAAATTAGTGATTGTCTGTGTGGCCTCCACAGGTAGAAACAATTACAGAAGGAATATGGACTACACCACGAGTTGTACCATCGCGATTAGTGATATACCATGAGCTGAGAAATGTCTACTCCAATCAGAAGGGAGGGAAATAGATCTTTGTAGATCCTTCTTAAAGGGGGGGGGCTGAAGAATAAATGAGTTCTGTCGACCAGAAGTGTTGGTTTTTCTCTCTGGAGTAACTGAATAGGCCAGAATTTCAGCCAGTTTTCCAAAGTGAACCCCTTGTGGTTTCATTTACCAAGCCGTGTGATAATTAAGGTCTTCGGTAGAGCAGCCAATTAGATTCGACGTACACTCGAAAACTCTGAAAAAGCTCCTATCTTGGAATGAACAGCACTTGTGATTTAATCGTATACTTGTGATAAAATTTTATTTTTCATTTTTCCTTTTTTTATAATAACCCAAAGTTCATTATATCTATATATAATATATACGTCTATATATAGGTCTAATATAGGCCGACACGTTACAGTAGACAGACGGCCTTAGCCCACCATGGGGTTGTTGCGTCAATTAAAAAGAACTATCACTCATTCAAATTGTCCTCTCATTGGACTAATTGAGTTCAAATTTTATAGACATTCGTTTTTGGTGGCATCCATATATTTTATTTATTTAAAGTAGAATATTTTTAAGGAAAAAAGAGAAACAGTTTTTAAAGGATGACCTGTGGTACTATTTAATGCAAATTTTCTTTCTACTTCATCCTAACTCTTTTCACGCGGTAGTTTATTTTACTTTATTATACACAGAAGTTATTTTGGAGATAATTGCTGCTGTAATATCTTACAGCATTAAATTTTCTTAACTTCTTAAACAATTCAAAACTTATATATAACCAATGTTGAATCAAACAATCTTCTCATTTCGTATTCAAGAAGTCTTTTTTTTACGAATTATAACAGGAGTTAAACTTAGAAATACAACTTTCCTTAAAAACAAAATAATATCCATTTTTTTACTAAAGTCGATTGAAGCAGTTCAAAACAAAAAGTTATTTTAAAATCTTAATTTTCAAGTTCATAAAGTGGACTTACTTAGTAGAAAATTATGCCAAAGCATATTTTGCTTTAATCAGAAAGACTTTAAGATTTAAACAATCTAAAACAAAATAAACCTCATATTAACATTATTAATTTATTCTGAGGTTTTATAAATAATTTATAAATAATCCTATCAGATCTGAAAAAAACTTAGAATCGAGATTCAAACTTTCCGTGTTACATTTTGATTTTAACAAACGAATCGAGATAGGCCCTCTAGCAAGAAAATAAGTTGACAAGACTCTTGTTGAGCTGCATTAAACTCTAGTTCAACAGGTATTGGTATGCCATTGGCACTTTGCTTATTTGTTACATAAATTAGGAAAATCCCACGCATATTTAATGGGAGGAAGTAAAAAAATATATAAGCGCAAGAGGAAAAAGAAGCATTCCAATATAAAAATCTAAAAAATTTCAGCTCCGGAGTGAACTGTATGAAATGGTGAGTAAGTATTATATAATGGCCTTGTTATCTACCATTTCAATAAAGTACTATGAAAAAGACATATCCAATAGAAAGATTTGTGAAACCTTTTCCTACAAGTCAAAGAAATCAATTGTCCGACTCATGGCTCAGTGGCAATGTGTGCCGCTGGTGAATATTAGGGTTAAGGTTCAATCCGCTGCCAGCTTTGTTGTAGACACTGTTTCAAGAAACGAGGAGCCTCGATGATGTTTGAGATGTTTAACATCTTGTCTCGTTAGTCGGACTACCTCTTGAGAGTTTTCCGGGTTTTCTTGCAGGGGTAGTTTTTCTAAAAGTCCTCCTGGAAAGCGCTGCCCTCCTTCTTCAGAATCTCGGTGCTAAGTCAGGCTGCTACCTACTAGTGTTCCATTACAACAGAAGCTGCCCTTCCTCTTCCTCCTTTGATGAGACTGCACGGGTTCTTGGACTTGGTCTAGATGTTGCTGTCTACCAAGTGGGATAAGAAACAAGAAATCAATTAAGGATTTCTGATTCGAGGTAATCAACTAACAAATTGGCATAGTTTAAGCCTTTATCTTTGATAAAATCTGTACCCTATTATTCTAGAAATAATCCCTCTTGAGAATAGGTCCCCCTACTTTAAACCTAATTAGAATTTCCCCCTTCGTCCTTGAAAATACTCTATTTATTATTCGATACTTTATTCATGCTCATGTGTAATGTATTTTTTGTAAGCAAATGATTCATATTGGTGATTTTCATTTGTTTATATGTTGATTGATGTTTTATTTTGATTATAAGTACCCTTTTAATTTACTAGATTTTTAAATTGTAAAAAAGGTTTGGTTTGGTTTGTCGCTATACGGTCATTTTGTGCACACAAGAGCTAAACAGACCGAGACCTACAGTTTAAAGTGAATTCCGAATCACTAACAAACATTCATGCCAACTCCAGGATTCAAACCTGGAGCCTGTGGTACAAAAGGCCAGAGCGTTAGCCAATTGGTCATCAAGCCACCTGTAAAAAAGGAGGTATATATATTTTTGAAGTAATATATAATATTATATAATCTCTCTTAAGCCTAAATTTGTCATGAATTTCGAATTTCATCTCTTATATTTAGGAGGAGTCCCATTTACAGAAGAGTGCATTTTAGGGATTTCATAATTTATAAAATATTTGTATTACTACTGATACTCAGTACTACTGTACTGATAAAAACCTTCAATACTTTACATTCTTTATAAGCAAGAGTTTTGCAGCTTTATTTTTATATATAGGTTAAAATGATTGTTTATCTAGCCAGGGAAAAAATAAACAATTTTTTCAAAATACAATGAGAAATGTAATTTCTCAATACGAGTATCTATTAAGAAATTGGGAATTTTTTTATTTTTCGTTATTTCAAATATTATTTTTTCAATATGATATTGAAGTAAAAGAGGAATTGTTTGTTAAGAGCAAAGTTTGTTCACGAAATGTATTTTGTTTAAAAACTGCAGAATAATAACTGCAGTAAATAATAATGTATAATATAATAATGTAATAATATAATGTATAATGTAATAATATATGTAATATAAACTATAGAATAATGTATCCAGCATTGCAATTCACCAAAATACCAAGAAAATTTATTATTTCTCATCTACTATTAATCAAATATCATATCATATCATATAATTAAATACCATATGCCTAAATCTAGAAGTAAGGTTTGAAATGCTTTAATTTGTTACTATTTTAACATCGGACACTTTTTTCAAAAAATTATATCCTCACTTTAGAAACTGATTTCTTTTTTTAACTACATATATGTAGTTAAAAAAATAACAAGCTGAATATAACAAGTTGAAGCAAGTATAACAAGTTGATAAAATAATATAACAAGTTGTTGTTATACTTGCTTGTTAAACTTGTTATAACAAGTATAACAAGTTGAACTGTGTTGAATTCATTTGAAACACTGCATCGATTTCAAAGAGCCCGGGTACGACCTTTCCTCGTGAAACAAGATCGGAAAGGGGGGCCAATAGCACATGATTACAGTTATCACAAAGTTATTAGTCAGACATTGGGTCGCAATAACAGGTGGCGCTTTCTATTGAGATAACTGTGACCGAACACAATGAATCTTCACACACACACTATGAGTTTCCATGGCGACGCTTGGGACCAGCTGCGTCTACCTGCCGTGCAACCAAGTGGAACTACCAAGAGCAGATTGCGCAGGTGAGACGATGCGTGACATCAAGTAGAGTCCATCGTCTCTATAAATATAATTGTATTCGAACACTCTTTAGCCAATCAGAATGCATGTAAATGGAACGAAACCAAACACTCATTATGAGTTCTTCGTACTCCAGTGCTCCCCCAGAAAGAGTTAAAGAGCAGCAAGATCTCAAGTGGTCCTATAATGTCAATTTTTATGGCAATAAGCAAAAT
>BPLQ01000307.1:148678-174702 GCA_021605075.1 Caerostris darwini
TCCGATTCACTTCTTCAGATAGATTCATCAAGTTTGATTCTGCTACATAAACAGTGTTACCTAAACTCTGCTCTAAGTAACTTCAGATAGATTCCGATTCCCTTCTTCAGATATATTAATCTCTTTAATTTATTATTTTAATCGCCTTACTTAATTGAACATTTCTGAATTCACGTAAGATAGAATCGAATATTACTAAACAATAGCATTCGAGTTTGCATTTATCAAATCTGATTCTGTTACACAAACATTTTTACCAAAACTGTGCTCCAAGTAAACTTCACATAGATTCCGAGCCGACGGCGTTTATAAGGATAATCGGCATTTGGCCAAAGCTGGCATGTTCAAAATTTCATTAAAACCGAACTACCGCGTTTGCAGCTAATTGAACAGATTAGAGTAATCCTATTTGAATTTCTGAGTCAA
The DNA here is from genome assembly GCA_021605075.1 of Caerostris darwini. Classification (NCBI taxonomy): domain Eukaryota; kingdom Metazoa; phylum Arthropoda; class Arachnida; order Araneae; family Araneidae; genus Caerostris; species Caerostris darwini. The sequence goes on from BPLQ01000307.1 coordinate 149,105, forward strand.
CTGCCATGGCGGTCGATAATCTAAGCTCTCTCCCTCTAAGCTTCTTATATAATAATTACCTTACTCGCAAAAGGAACGTTTCGTCGTGTTCTAAGTTTCGAACCTCCTGAGCTACTTAGACTCTTTAAGAAGATAAAAAGGAGGATTGTTTACAGGCTCAAACGAATGCATTTACATTTCTGGGATTTACAGAGCAAATTTTGCTCACGAAATAGCAACCAGAAATATATTTAAGGAATTAAATTTTCACTTTTGAAATACAAGATTAATTAGAAATTAAAATAAATAACATAAATGAGTGCCTTCAGTTCATTTAATTTTGCACGTTGCATTAAATGATCTCAAAAAGATTTACTTTGCTTCTAAGACATGAATTAGGACAATTTTTAAAATAATTTAAATTTGTGATTTTAAAAATTAGCAGTTGAAATGTCTTTAAATAATATTTCTCTAGCACTAAGGATTACTGTGTTACATAGCAGTCATGAAATAAATTTGCTCACAAAATAACAACTAGAAATATGTTCAAGGAATTAAATTTTCACTTTTGAAATACAAGATTAATTAGAAATTAAAATAATTAAAATAAAATAAAATAAATGAATGTCTTTAATTCGTTTAGTTTTGCGCTTGCATTAACTGATATCGAAAGGATTCACTTTGCTTATAAGACATGAATTAGGACAATTTTTTAAAAATAATTGAAGTTTGTTATTTTAAAAATAAACTGTTTTTGTAAAATAAACTGTTGTGTGTTGTGTTCTTTAAATAATATTTCTCTAACACTAAGGATTACTATGTTACAGAGCAGTGATGAAATAATTTTGTTCACGAAATAACAGCCAGAAATCTATTTTAAGGAATTAAATTTTTACTTTTGAAATACAAGATTAATTAGAAATTAAAATAAAACATTGAGTGCCTGTAATTCGCTTAGTTTTGCATGTTTCCTTAAATGATCTTCAAAGGATTTTTAAAATAATTTAAATTTTTCCAATTTTCAAAATAATTTAAATTTATAATTTTAAAAATAAACAGTTGAAATGCCTTTAAATAATATTTCTTTAACATTGAGGATTACTACGTTACAGAGCAGTATACAGAGTACAAAGTATATACAGTACAGAGCATTACTATGTTTCCCACTACAAAACTTCAAACATAAAAATTCATTAATTTATTTTTGAACTTAAAAAGGCTGTTATGTTAACTTGAAAATAACAATAATTAATTAAAATTAGTTTTAAAATGGCATGAATATATACCTTATGAAATATGTTTGTAATTCTATGCATATTTTATGTAAAATTATCTCCTTAAAACTACGAGAAAATCAGAGTTGATTGAAATTGGCATACAGTCAATGTAGAGAATATTCATACAGTACACATTTTTGTTATTTAACAGAGGACTCATTTCATTCGTGGGAGCAATTATTAGAAGTTTTGAAATGTATTTGAGCTCTGAATTTTGAAATAATTATCGAATTAATATTAAATTTTTATTAAAAAATTATAAAAGAATTGAATTGTGGATGCCTAAAAGTATTCATACACGAGAAAATTATAAATCGTTTTAAAAAGGAAAACATGTAAATTACCTCAGACGTTTTTCATAAAAGTCAACATACACCCTAAAAAATTGTATTTTTTTATATAATTATAAGCTGCTATATTTTTATGAAATAAACTGATTTTTATTAAAAGCTTCATTATTTTTATGAAATAAATTAATTTTTATGAAAAGCTGTAGTAGTCTTATATTGAAATACAAATTGCATTCACCTATATTTATGTAAAAAAAGAAACATTTCAATGACAAATAAAGAATGAAAAATAATTTATTTAATGAAAATCACATAACACAAAAGTGTTCATATACTTCAAGGAATTTATAAAATTAGCATAAACTATGCAATTCAAAATAATTTAATATCATGTAAATTTTTCATGCACGTCAATGGTGGATTATAATATCCTAGGCATTGCAGCAACAAGATTTAGTGGGATATATGGCATAATTTCAAATCACGCTTACAACAATGCAGTTTTTAAGAAATCTTTATCTCGGACACACTTCTAGTCCTTTACCCTTTTGTGCTATTAAACATCTTGTTAAAAAGTCTGTCAAACCCCGTGCTCAAAAGGACCTTACTGACCGTGTATCCCATAAGCCTTGGAGGAATGCTATCCCAAAGTTGTGTAATGGCCCAAGGTGCACAGCGGTTGCTGAATTCCGCTTAGTCTTTGGACATGACTGTCTACTTAAACATCTTTTTAGACTCAGAATTGTTCCTTCCCCGATTTGCACTGGAGAGGTTATGGACTCTTCTCATCTACTTCACTGTCCTGCGCTTCGCAAGACCTTTCTCGCCGAGTGTTACCGGGAGGCCAGAGATATGTTAGATAATGACAATTTTTTTGTTTTGTGTTGTTCTTTCCTGTAATTGTTTATAATCTGCCATTAGAAATAAAAAAAAAATTCTCGGACACTGCATTTTCTAACTCTTGTGCCAAGTTAATCCCACATGTGTTTAGTGCGATTCAAATTTGACGACTAAGAAGGTGTATGAAACTGTGCAGGTATTTTGTAAAGGAGCCTTTCTTACCTAGTTTTCGCTATGATATTTGGTGCTTTGCCATGTTGGAAGATCCACTAACTTTCAAGTCTGTAAACTATCAACAGGTGCCGCTTCACTATTAGAACGACATTTATGATATTTAACTATTTATTTCTGCATGACCAATTTTTATAACTTCCATCACTTCCGAAAGAATTATATTTACTTTCATCCTTAAACAAGACAGTTTTCCAAAAATCAAAATCGTTATAGATATATACATTCATCATCTTCATCATTGGTGTGACAGCTCCATGGTTGACCAAGGCCGTCTGCCTTAATAGCAGATTTCGAGACAGATGTTTTCTTTTTACGGGGTAGGGTTGTCAGCCACTCGAACTCGAACCCAAAACCAGCAACACCGGGTGCCAGACACTCAGCCATCAGGTCCCAAAGATATATCCATTAGCAAAGTTTTTTTCTTTGATTTGCTATGGACATGAATGGTTTTCTTCGCAGCAATTAGCCAAGAAATTCTTCAGATAGGAGAATTATTTTCAAATTATTTCCTCATTGACAGTCTAAGTAGTTGTCAAAGCAACATATTCCGTTAATTTAGAAGACATTTTCTTATTTGATCCCACTTTCTTTCATCAATTCTAGAGCATCATAGTCATTTAAAATCTTTTGCTGTCCATTACATGGTGTGTTTTTAAAATATATCCACTTGTTTCGCAATTCCGATCGACACTTACCAATAGTTTTTGTAAGTTCAGTGTAAGATAACATTGTTCATGTGTTTTGTGTATAAAACTAATACTTTTTCAATTTTTTTTTTTTTAAATCTGGTCAAGACTTCTCGACCATTTTGCACTTACAAAACTTCGATCTTTTTTTATAAATGTACTCTTAGTGTTCATTCAACAAGTAGGAGGCTTAAGAGACGAAGATGTATATTCCTCATACTAACAAACATTTATTTAATTCAAACACAACATTATACACTTCGTAATTACAATTAACTACTTCATGATAGCAGTCAATTTAAATCTGTCAAAGTGTAGCATTTTTGCCCTATTAAAATTTTATAAAATATATAAGGATGATTAACTTTTTAAAGCGTGTTTTCAGCTAATAAAATAAATGATGTATGAGATAGATAAAATCTTAAAAAGGTTAAAAATACAGAAGAATTAGAAATTTATTAAAAAACTTATAAAAAAACTTTTAAATCTTGTACTGTATTGACTCATAGCGCAAAAATACTGCACTTTGAAAGAGATACGATCACTTTGAAAGTTTTTAAGAAAACATTCACAACAAAGCATCCGCCATTTAATTAATTTTTTTTATAAAAAACAGCTTTATTACACGTTTTTTGTTTTGGTGTTTTTTAGTTTTATTTTAAAATTTAAATGAATTAAAATGATACTATCTTTAATTTTTCTCTCAAATAAACTTTCTTCTACTTCATAATAATTACCTATGCATTGAGCATATTAAATTGCAGATATTTTTAATATTTCAATATTTTTTTTTATTTATTAATTTTTTTGAAACTTACACTTAAATAAAAAATAACAATTTAAAACAATGTTTAATTTCTTTATTTCTTAAAATAAGCAACCATCTATTTTGAGAAAAAAATAACTTAAATTTAATAAGACTCAATAGATAAATATTTGAAACAATAGCCTTCCTTAAACTTGAATTCATTAATTTAATTTATGATAGGCTAATAATGATTTTTAAATTGTGGTTAATAAGCGAAACCATCAAATGAAAATCTAATTTAGGTCTTTTTTTGTCATTCAGTTACAAAGCTGGAGTTGATTATCTGTGTAATCAATCAAATAACATGCGAATATATCGTTTAGTTTCATCCCTTTTTAAACAATAGGTTTTTTTTTTTCTTTTTATTTCATTTTATTTATTTTTTTCCTCCATTTATTTATTGAAGATCCGATATCAAATATAAAACACCGGAAGAGACAATTTTTACTTACAGTGCCATCTGTTGACGCATTTAATAATTATTAGTTTTTTTCATCCAAAAACAAAGTGAATATAATTTTTTTTTTTTTCTTCCTCTGTCAAAAAAAAAAGAAAGAAATTTTTAAAAAGAAAAAAATTGAATGAAATTTTATTAGTTATGAATTATATAAAAAATTATAATTATAGTATATTATAAGAATTATTAAAAATAAATTTTTTTTAAAGAATAATTATTAATTATATAAATAAATATCTTCAATTTTCAAAAACTGTTTGAAAATTGGTAATACATGTAGATATATTTGTATATAATATATATTTCATATTTTATCATTACTGGGGTAATATTACATAGGGATATTTTTTAAATTCCTTTTATGCATGAAAATGTTTTGCCTAAGCTTCATTAATTAGTTATGATAAAGTCAGTTTTCCTACTAATTAAATACAAACAAATTTCAAAGAAATAAATTATTTTCAAAATAAAATGTAAATAAGCAGCTCATATAAATTCCATCAATCTGAGAAATTATTTTATTGTAGGCGTATTCTAAATTCATACAAGTTTAATTTATATGAATTCAAAATCAGTAGTTTCCATAATTATTACGCATTCAGGATCTTTAAGAAATGTCTGTTATTTTTTTAATACTTTAAAAATAATACAAGTTTTTCAATTTAAATTTTTTAACTTTTAAGACTAAACGACACTTTTTCAAATATTTTTTTCAAAAATCAAATGTTTTTTTTTTTTTTTATCCCAGAAAATTTCGATTCCTTATAAGACAAGTTACGTAACTTAAAAGTTTCTTTTAAGAATTTCAAATTTTAATTAAATTTTTATAAAAATAAATAAGAATTGGAGACTATTAACTTTTCTGACCTAGTTTTTACTTTTAAATTAGCTAGGTTTCTGAGACAGCTATAAATGTAAATGTAGCACGATTCGTTAAACGTATAAAAAATTCTCGACCTATTTGACTTTGTTTATCAATCATTTGATCTATATATAATGTACGAAAATAAATTTTAAAAATATTATTTCCAATAAAATTTGGTAAAAAAATTTCCAAATTATTTTATTACTTTATTCGCGATTAATTTTTTTTTTTTTTTAAATAAGCCATATTTTTAAGAAGTTAAATATTAGTCTTATTTTCTAAACATAGTTCAACTTAACTTTTTTTTTTATTTTATTTATTTTGAGAATTATAATGGAAACTATGCAATTTAATTTACTTTAATAGAATTTAAATGGAATGTACTGCATTTATGGATATTTGTTAATAGATTAGATTAGATAGATTAATATTTTGATAGATTAACTATTTTAATTATGTTTCATGGGCATCAAAAAATTTAACTTGTATCCATATTATTTTAACAAATATCAATTACAATTCTACTCCCTATTAAATTGCTTACTATAATTTGCAGTTGAAATTTGTTATAGACAAAACTTTTTTTATAAAATTAGTTTTTCTATTTTTAGCTGTATGTTCATCAAGAGCTTAAGCGATAATACACCTTCCCAATATTCTACCAAAATTGTTATACGCTGGGTGTTAAATTTTCTTTCTTATTCATATTATTATTATTATTGCGAATTGTTCATTAAGTTTTCTCCATATAGCAATTCTTTCAGCTATCCATTATAAGCTAATTTTTAATCACTGGTAGCAATTTTAAGAACTATTATAAAATTGTTATCTTTTTCATTTGGTATGAACTTACATTTGCAACCTGATGGCGCTCAGTGCCAAAGATTTGGTATTCGAGTCCTAGCGGTGACATTGATGTTTGTAGTGGTTCGGAATCCACTTTAAACCATAGGTCCTGGTCTAATATGACTGTAGAGCATAGAGTGACAACCCTACCCAGTAAAAAGATACCATCTCCTGTTTCGAAATCTGCCAGTAGGCATACGGCCTTGGCCCACTATGGGCTATTGTGTCAGGGAATTAGTTTTAGTTTATAACCGTACATTTATCTGTCATAATAAATTCTATCTATAATATCGGATTCTTCTTCAATGACTTGTTTTAATGTCTTAACTTATAAATTTACTACGCCATCTGAATATATGTGTAGTAAGTCTCAGTAGCATACAAAACGTTTAATTCTGAAATGTTCATGATTTAAGGTTGCTGTCACTTTTCTAGTCAATATATATTTTCCAATATGTATTGAAATAATGTTATGCTGTCTTAATACGTGATATTATAATGATAATTCACCAAAAGTTAAAAGAACTATTTTCTTAAAGATTTAGGTGTTTCATTCCAATTTTGATAATTTTTCATAAGAAAATTTAATTTTAAAATAAATTAGTTGTACTTTTTTTATTTATTGAATTAAAGAATCAAATTTCTGTGTTAGTCTGTTTTGAAGAATTTTCACATTGAAAAGTTAAAATATATGAATAGTATTTTGAATATTTTGAAATGAATAGTATTTTGAATATTCTGAAAAATATTTTGAATTATGCCCTTAGATTTCTACTATTTCACCTTATCAATCTTTTTCCAAAATACTAAATAAAGTAAAGAAAATAATAAATAATAAAGAATTTCAGCGCATGTTCTCTGCGTAATTTATAATAATTTACATCCAACTTATGAACTTGGTTTAGAGACTTGCACATTATTATTATTGGTTTCTATCTCAGAGTGTAGTATTTTACAATGAGTCAGAATAATTTGAAATAAATCAATATAATTTTGACAAGGTAGTAGCTAATAATTATAGTTATAAATTGCTTAATTATTTTTTTGGGGAAAAAAATGCTTTTTTCCAAAAAGAATATCCAAATGAATTTTCATTTTAAGCATGACAAAAAAAAAGGCCGTTATTGCGATCCCCCGCTGTGGCCGCAGTCATTCCATATGTCATCAAGGATCCATCCCATAGAAGGGAAGCCCGATCATTGTCAACCATGCATGAATAGAGTATGGAGCGTATCATGATGATGCACCCACGGGACCATTCCCTGACAGTCTAGCATCGTAATTGGTTTTCAAAAACTACATCGCAGTAATTAATTTCACCGTGTTCTATCATATCTTTTACTTTGTTGGAGATCTCTCTGCGGGCTTTTCTCTTGATTATAACGCACAAAAAGGCTATATGATTAACACGCTCGCCTCTCTTACTAGAGCGAGACGTATTGGCTCGAATGCCCCTGTAGTTACCATGACGCCGCAGACGTGACCCAGGCTTGAATGGCCCGAACATTCTCCGCTGGTCTGCATTACACGAGCAAAGACGAGCGATCGTTAATCGTGGAAAAACTTAGTTTTCATGCCCCGCACATACCAGCGGCGTTTTTAAGACCCGACTCGGAAGGTGGGATTGCCAAGATCGAAAGGCGGAAATTTTGTAATCAATTCCAGGGACTACTTTTATAAATTAGATGGGACTGCGAGCTGGTGGACTTGGACTTGAGCATTTCAGGGCTTTTTTGGTGGTGCCTCAAGAGAACTGATGCATGCATTGGAAAGTGGTACTCGAATAAAAGGGATGATGCTGTTTTTATTTCATAAAGACTTGTAATGGTATGCTTCCAATAGGTGGATGAAAAGATAAAAAGTTTGGCCAAGCATGAGAGGTGTTAATCGCATATTTTAATCTGAGACCTTCTTCAGCCCTTCATTTAGTCTTTAATTTTTTTAAGCCTTCTTAGACAACCGCTTCTAAAACTGTAAGATTTCATTCAAATTTATCTATCTGACATGCACGATCATTATAAAATAATATTAAATCTTACATTTCATAATAGCAGGAGATTTATAAATCATTGCTATGAATAAATTCAAAAAAGGGATGCTGCTGTTTTAAGTTAAATAAACGGGATGATGTTTTTATTTTATTTCATAAAGACTTGTAGTGGTATGTTTCCAATAGGTGGATGAAAAGAAAAAAGTTTGGCCAAGCATGAGAGGAGTTAATGGCATATTTTAATCTGTGATCTTCTTTAGTTAGAATAACCTCTTCTAAGACTGGTATATTTCATTCAAATTTATTTATCTGACTTGCACGACCATCATAAAATAATATTAAATAGTAAATTTCATAAGAGTTATAGATACATAAATGATTGCTATGAATAAAGCTCTAAAAAACTGAGGATTCTATTTTAAGTTAAATAAAAGGGATGATGTTGTTTTAAGTTAAATAAAAAGGATTATGCTGTTTTTATTTCATAAAGACTTGTAATGGCATTTTTCCAATACGTAGATGAAAAGAAAAAGGTTTGGTCAGGCATGTGAGGTGTTAATGGCATATTTTAATCTGAGACCTTCTTCAGTTAGATTAACCGATTCTAAAACTGTGATATCTCATTCAAATGTATTTATCTGACTTGCGCGATCATCATAAAATAATATTAAATCTTGAATTTCATAAGAGCAGGAGAATAAATCATTGCTATGAATAAAGCTTAAAAAAGGGATGATGCTGTTTTTATTTCATAAAGACTTGTAATGGTATGTTTTTAATAGGTGGATGAAAAGAAAAAGGTTTGGTCAAGCAGGAGAGTTTAATGGCATGGAGTTAATGGCATATTTTAATCTGAGTTAGAATAACATCATAACAGTTAGAATAACAGATAATCTTCATCTTCAGTTAGAATAACCGCTTCTAAAACTGTGGTATTTCCTTCAAATTTATTTATCTGACTTGAACAATCATCATAAAATAATATTAAATCGTAAATTTCATAAGAGCAGGAAATTTCTAAATCAATGCTATTAATAAAGTTTATTTTATAATTGAGGTATAAATTGAACTTATAGATATCTTTTTTCAAAATAGGATGATTAAAAAAAGGGATTATATAAAAAAAGTTGCAAAATAACAATAAACCGATCGAAAAATAAATAAGAAATAAATTTTGATCTTCATAATATGCTTCGTACCATTCCTTAAAAGCTTCATTTAATAAACAGGCAATATAATTAATCAATATATAGATTAACCTATTTCCAAATAAGTATTTGATAATTAATTATTATTATTTAATTTTTTAGTCATTTGAGGGATAGAGAACAGTTAGAAGTCCGACGAAATTTATTAATAAATTCTTCGTGTCTTGCTCGTTACTTAATGCAATTCAGCGAAATTTCATTTCTTGAAATAATAATGGTCAAACTTTTTGAGTTGAAAATAAATTAAATGATGAAACAAATTAAAGTTGTATGATAAAACAAATGATAAAGATGTTTTATTAATTTATGAAACAAATAATTTAAAAAGTGTTTAATAATTAATTATCATTATTTAAATATTTGATCATTAATTATCATTACCTAAATTCTTAGTCATTTGTTGGATTGAGAACAGTTAATAATTCGAAGAAATTTATTAATAAATAATTCCTGTCTTGCTCAATGTAATCAAATTCAGCGAAATTTCAATTCTTGAAATAAAAGCGACCAAAACAAATTTTCTTACTAGTACAAGTATTAAAAAAAACTTTTAATCTTTGGTATCATGATGAATATAAAATTTCATAAAGTTGATGCTTAGTTAAGTTATAGAAACAATTTATTTGTATTTGGTATTTTTATCAATGTTAGAAAACAATTTGAATTTAAATTGGTGTTGTCTAATAACACAAAAAAATATCATTAATTTTTATGTTTAATAGAATTTTAAACTTTCAAAATGTTTCTAGCAGATTAGACAATGCTAAAACTAACAATTCTTTGCCTTTTCCATGAATGACAAAAATAAAACATGTATCAATGAAGATGTCTTGCTTTAAAATAAATTCTTTCAATCAATATTGGCAAATTTCTCATTTTTATATAGTATTAAGTGACAAGAGTGTATTAGTGTTATTAGAATACATAATATCGAAAGAAAATTATTGCATTATAATTCAAAAGCAAATAAAAGTATAGAAATTGTAAAGAATATTTTTATTTCGAATTTTAAATTTTTTTTTTCAGAAGTTTGATTAGCGTTTGAAAATGAAAAAGTAGATGAAGAAAAAAAGGTGTATGGATTAACATTTGGATTAATTTCTTGTTTTGCGCACCGGACAACATTATTTCAGCAAGAGGTTTTATTAGTCTTCTAATCAATATTTTAAACTTATAATTATTGCTCAGTTTAGTTGACTTGTACTAAAGCACAAATATATTCCCTCATTATTTCTATTATTACACATGATATGTTAGACAAGAAAAAATTCACCCTTGCATGCTAAAGACATCAAACTGATAATTAATGTAATTGAATCAATATATATTGAAAAAGATACAGTAGATATGCAACATATAGTTTTATTGAGATATTTCCTTCAAGTACCCTAATTTTTAGCCTTAATACAAGCACCTTTTGATATATTCACCGAATAAAAAAATTTTGTAGCCATTATCACCATTTTGTAACCATGTCCTTATTGACAAAGTATTTTAAAATATGAAATTAATTTTTCTCAGTGTAGTTTAATAGCATTAAAAGTATATTTCAAAAATATGACACTTCTGTATTTATATGCACACAATCACTTTGCGTTACTGTGGGCTCAAGTGAAAATGAATTATACAAAAAATTCAAAATTCTTGAGCATATTTAACTATAAAAAGTAAAATAGTTAATACATTACCCCTTCATATTGGGATAATGTATCCGAAAGACATTAACTGATGTCTTTCGGATACATAAGAAGGGTAACAATATCTGATTTAAATCCTACTTCTGACAACTTTTAAAAATAACACTATTTTGGTGTTCCAATGATGTCCAATTCCCTATCAACGTGACATAATTCCTAAGAGGGATATTTTCAAGGGAAATTGCTCAATATTTGTGTATTGTATGGAAAAAATCCACCAATTAGAACGAATCTAATGTGGGTGCACAGCCATGTCCATCAATTATATATAATTTTTTTAAACAAGTAGAAATTTTTGAAATGATTGAAACAAGTTTCAACAGCGTTAATAGAGTTAATTTGAACGTTAGCTAGAATTTGAAGCATTTGTTTCCTTTTTAAAATAATTTTTAATATTTCTTCTTACTGATAGTTACAAATACAATCAATTTTTTTCGCTTTTATATTGTACCAGAAATGTTTACAAACAATATTTTAATATTTATGACTTCGATGATAAATATTTAATATTTGACGCATCAAAGCCTACATTAATTCTTGCTAGATACGGTATTTAAATACATAAATGAAAAATTATGCATTAATTTCAGTATTAGTATGTTATCCATCAGTTATTAGCTATATACTTATCTTCCACTTAATATGCTACTTGAGAAGGAAAGATCATTATTGTCTTATTTAGAAATAATATGCTTACATACTGTTGGATTGATTTTGTCTTTAAACCAATCCAACAGTATGTAAGCATATTTAAAAATAACACCCTCATAGAGAAATAAAACTAAATTGATCCTACATTCTTTTAATGTATTTGAGGCTCTAGAACTTTTCCACTAAATCTAACATAATATATTCTTTTGACAAGAATTCAATAACTACTCTTTGCCTTAATGGGTAGTTCTGTTCTTTGTTTCTTTATTTTTTAATCATCTCATCTTCTCACGATCTCATCTCCAAGTAATATGCTACTTGAGAAGGAAAGATCATTATCGTCTTATTTAGAAGTAATTTCCTGGCATTTGCATGAGAGAAAACTCGGGAAGATTTCTACAACTCAATCTGTTGTATTGACTAGAGAAGCTTAAATTCATTGTTACGGTCTTAACCGAATGTCATCGCTTCTGAAATTAGTGACTACAACACATACCGCCAGCGGAAGCCCTCTCCTTCTCACACGCCAGCCGGCACATGTTATCATCAGATCATAAGTAAAGCTTAGATACGTATATATGTGAATTCCTCTAAATATAACATAATATATTTTTTGAAAGAATTGAATAACTATACTTTGCCTCAATGGATAATCCTGTTCTTTCTTTATTTTTTTTACATCATATATTTCATCTTCCAAGTAATATGCTACTTGAGAAGGAAATATCATTATCGTCTTATTTAGATATAATTTCCTGGAATTTGCACGAGAGAAAACTCCGGAAGATTTCTACAACGCAAACTATTGTACTGACTTGAAAAGATTAGGCACATTGTTACAGTTTCAACCGAATCTCATCATTTCTGAAATTAGTGACTACAGGTCATACCCCCAGCAGAAGCCCTCATCCTCTCATATTCTAGCAGACACGTGTTACCATCAGACCATAAATGAAGCTTAGATATGTATATATGCGAATTCTTCTAAATCTAAAATAATATATTTTTTGACAAGAACTGAATAGCTAAAACTATGCCCAAAAAGTAAGACCAATTTTTTTTTTTATTTTTCAAAAACTCTTTATTTGTTCTTCCAAACTATTTCATCGCTTTCAAAGTAATCCCCTCCGGACACAATGCCCTTATGCCAACTTTTTTTCCAATCCTCAATGCAAGCTAAAAAGTTATCGGCACGGATGACCTCCAAAGTGCGCGGCAATTCATGTTGAATCCCTTCAATCGACTCAAAATGGAGTGGGTTAAAATGGTCTTTTGAGTTTAGGGAATAGTCAGAAGCCACACGGTGTGAATACGGGGGCTGTGGAACGATATGGGTTTCATTTTTTGCGAAAAAGTCACGAAGAATCAAAGCAGTATGAGCTGGCTCATTCAGGGTTTTCGCTACCAATCGAGATTTGACGCGTTTGAGGCCCAAAATGGAATTGATCAAACCTTTTGAAATTCCAACATCATCAGCAAGGCCTCTAATTGTAAATCGACGGTTTGCAAGCACCAAACCTTTAATTTTTTGGACGTGAGCTTCGTCGGTTGAGGTTGATGGTCGACCAGAGGGCTCTTCGTCTTCAACGCGTTCTCTGCCTTCTTTGAACTGTTTATACCATTTCTAAACATTTCTTTTCGATATAGGAATGCCCACCAAATACCTTCTGCAACATTCTATACGTTTCCGCAAACAAAATTTAATGCTAGTTCTTTGCTCAATTAATTCAGACATTTCAAAAATTGCCGGAATCAGTTTTAGCGTCTCACAAAGCCAAATATAACTCAAACACTAATGAATATTTTGACGTCAAATTTCACACAGACGTCAAGGACAGTGACAGAAAACCTAAAAAAAAAATTGAATTCCATAAGCCCCGGGAGTTTTAAATTGAAAATTGGTCTTACTTTTTGGACACAGTAGTACACTTTGCCTCAATGACTAGTCCTGTTTATATTTATTATTTTTTTTACATCATCTTCTCATCTACCACGTAATATGCTACTTGACAAGGCAAGATCATTATTACCTTATTTAGATATAATTTGCATTAGAGAAAACTCTGGAAGATTTCTACAACGCAAACTATTGTACTGACTTGAAAAGCTTAGGCACATTGTTACAGTCTGAACCAGATCTCATCATTTCCGAAATTAGTATAACTTAGATATGTATTATATGTGTGAAAAGATTTGAAGCGTAGGTTGAAATCTTAGAAAAGTTGGGGTCGAATTGTTGGATAAATTTTTGATAAATGTTAAACCCTATTTATTATTTTATATCAATATTCTTATTTCGGCTGTCTGATTAAAAATAATAATTTATGATCTTGACTATTCATCACCGAAGTATTGAGAGAACTTTATAGAATTAAACAAATTTTTCTGGGGCTGTACGAGAGAGTTAACTCTTGATCATTACTGTCTGATTTAAAAGTAATTTCCTGGCACTTGCAAAAGAGAAAACTCGGGAAGATTTTTATATCATAGTCTGTTGCATTGACTGGAGAAGCGTAGACACATTATTCAGTCTCAATCAAACCTCACCATTTTTTGAAATTAATGACTACAACGCATATCGTCAGCGAAAGCCCTTTTCCTCTTCTCTCCAGCTTAGATACGTATATATACGAAAAGATTTGAAGCGTTGGTTGAAAACATAGAAATGTTGTATAAATTCTTGATAAATTTGAGCTCCCTTTATTGTTCTATATATAATCTTATGTCAGCTTTCTTATTAAAGCTCATAATTTAAGAGCTTGACTATTAATGGCCGAAGTATTGAGAAAAATTTATAGAATTACACAAATTTTCTGAGGCTATACAAGAGAGTTAACTCTTGATCATTATTGTATTATTTAAAAGAAATTTCCTGGAATTTCCATGGTAATTTCCTATCAATTTCCATGGAATTTCCATTTCGAAGAATTTCCATGAAAACTCGGTAAGATTTCCACAACGCAATCTGTTGTACTGCCCGAAGAAGCTTAGAGACACTGTTACAGAATTAACCGAATCTCATCATTTCTGAAGTTAATGACTACACCGTATACCGTCATAGAATGCCCTCTCCCTCTAACCGGTACGTGTTACCATCAGACTATAAGTAGAGCTTAGATAAGTATATATGTGAAAGTATTTGAAACGTAGGTTGGAAAGAGAAAAGTTTGATAAATTCTAGATAAATTTTAAGCCCTGTTTAATTGTTCTTATTTTGGCTGTCTTATTAAAGGTAATAATTTATGAGCTTGACTATTAATAACGAAAGTATTGAAATAAATTTATAGAATTAAACAAATTTTTTCTGAGGCTATACAAGAGAGTTAACTCTTGATGATCATTATCTTATTTAGAAGTAATTTCCTGGCATTTGCATGAGAGAAAACTCGGGAAGATTTTCACAACGCAATCTGTTGCATTGACTGGAGAAGCTTAGATATATTGCTACAATCTCAACCGAATTTCTTCTTTTTTGAAATTAGTGACTGCAAAGCATACCGTCAGCGGAAGCCATCTCTTTCACACACACTAGCCTGCACGTGTTGTCATCAAATCATAAGTAGATCTTAGATACGTATATGTGTGGAAGCATAGGTTGGAAATATAGAAAAGTTTAGGGTCGAATAGTTGGATAAATTTTAAGCCCTATTTATTTTTCTTATTTTGGCTGTATTATTACAGTCTATAATTTATGATCTTGACTATTAATCACAAAACTATTGAGAGAAACTTATAGAATTAAACACATTTTTCATTGACTATAAGAGAAAGTTAACTCTTTCGAAAACGAGTATATAATAATCCGTCTTCGAGGCTCGAATATTTGTCGCGAACTTTTTGTTATGGGTTTTGCGCCCAATCGTTTTGTTCCTTATTTAAGCATGTATATTTGTGAATTAATGCAATGTCAGCGTTCTTCTTATTAGGAACCTGTTCAGAGATATCTGCAGTCTCAACCGAATCTCACCATTTCTGAAAATAATGACTACAACGCATACCGTCAGTGGAAACCCTCGTCCTCTCACATACTAGCCGTAATGTGCTACCATCAGACCATAAGTAGAGCTTAGATAGGTATATGTCTGAAAAGATTTTAAGCGTAGGTTGAAAACATAGAAAAGTTGGAGTCGAATAGTTGGATAAATTTTAAGCCCTGTTTATTGTGCTATATATAATCTTATGTCAGCTGTCTTATTAAAGCTAATAATTTATGAGCTTGACTATTTATTCCAGAAGTATTGAGAGAAATTCATAGAATTTAACAAATTTTTCGTAGGCTTTCGAAGCCGAATATATAATAATCTGAAACAGGTCTTTCTAGACTCGAATATTTGTCGCGAACTTTTTGTTATGGGTTTTGCACCCAATCATTTTGTTCCTTATTTAAGCATGTAGATTTGTGCATTAATGCAATGGCAGCGTTCTTCTTATTAGGAACCTGTCGGAAGTTGTGGTCGAATAGTTGGATAATTTCTTGCAAAACTTTAAGCCCTATTTATTGTTCTTATTTTGGCTGTCTTATTAAACTAATAATTTATGAGCTTGACTATTAATCACCGAAGTATTAAGAGAATTAAACAAATTTTTCGTGGGCTTTTGAAGACGAATATATAATAATCCGTCTTCTAGGCTCGAACTTTTTGTTATTGGTTTTGAGCCCAATCGTTTTGCCCCTTATTTAAGCATGTATATCTGTGCATTAATGCAATGGCAGCGTTCTTCTTATTAGGAGCCCGTTCTGGGATGTGGAAGGAAATCCTAATGCTTTCCTGAAAAAGCAAATCCAATAAGAATCCGAAGCATATGAAAGAATTCCTCCAAATCCAGAGGGAGGCTTCCCCAGGAAAGAGTCGCAGCACATAACTACTATTACTTAACCGTGTTTGTCATAGGAGATGGGCTCGAAGCAGCGCGGGCTGATCGGTAGCATTTTCTTTGTTTAGCTTCGCCGTTCTTGGCTTGACCCCGGAAAAGAGCCCACCAATCAAAGCGCAAAATCAGGACCTTAATCCCCTTCTATCGTAAACACGGGGCTCCTCCTTCGGCAAGAGACGCACGTCAGCCGTCTTTTTGCTTGCCGAAAATGTTGATTAAACGCCGCAAGCTCTCTCTGACTCGTCATCAATAATGCACTCCGTATCTGCTTCATCAATATTAAATGAGGAACTCTCTCTCTCTCTCACTGGCTGCGAGACTCGTGCGCCGCGAGGGGGCAGCACCGGCCTCCGACGCAGGCAGCACGCGGCGCCATCTGGCGGGCTCCTAAAGTGATTATCTCGAGTTTTATGGCGATAATCACTTTGTTGTAAGAATGAGAGAAAAGTGACAACGCTGATAAAATATTGGAGAATTTGTCGAATTACGTGAAGCAGTAGTTACTCCGGGGGAAAGAAAGTATTGTTGGATAATTAGACAAATTTATTTGGAAGTAGTCAATATGGTTTTCCGAAATGATGTAGGGAGATAGCGGAGGAATTTTTCTTCCCGTTTTGACTGCTTTTCTTTTCTTTCTTTCTTTTTTTAATTTGCTTCTCATAAGCGATTTAATTCAATTTTCTTCTCCGCTTCCGTCGCGCGTCTTTTTAAATGGCATTTTTGGCTGCTGTGTGGTGGAGCTATCTTTCACCAGACTCTGCATCACGCAGGGTAATCTCCGGAATTAAAAATTCTTGCTCTTCGGGTTACGCCGTGCGTTTGAATTGAATCATTCCTTTTCGTTTTTCATGAGGATGTATTTAAGAGGAGGGTTTTTTTTTTTTTTTTTTTTTTTTGGTTTTTTTCCTTCGGGAAATTGCGCCTTTCATAAAGTAGGATGGAATTTTAACCTGTAGCTTAAAAGAGATTAAATTTGTCGTTAAATAAAATCAACTATAATTTTAAAGGCCAGAAAAAAAGAAAAGCATATTGAGAAATTATAAAGAACCTGGAACCTATAAAGAACCTTTTTTTTATTGCATCAAACTATAAAAAATATCATTGGTTACTTGTACAAATATAGATCTATTAACGAATTTTAATGCTTTAATATTAAAGACAATTTAATCAGCGCATTTAATTCCCGATCTATGTTAAAGAATTGTGGGTTTGTTTTGTTTTTTTTCGCAAAATCTTTTCAAAAAAATTGATATCGCTTTCGCTTGTCTTCTTCTTCATCATCTTCTTCATTGGCGCAACAGCCCCATGGTGGGGCCAAGGCCGTCTGCCTAATGGCAGATTTCGAGACATGATTCGTTTTCTATTTACGGGGTAGGGTTGTTAGCCTTACTCTCTGCAGTCATATTAGACCGGGACCTATGGTTTAAAGTGGATTCCGAACCATTACAAACAAGAAGGGCTCCTCCGGGACTTGAACCTAAACCTGTGGCATCGAGCACCAGAGCGTTAGTTTCATTTGTCTAGTCTAGTAAATTATTAAGAATATGATTTTAATAAAACAATCTCAATCAATCATTATAAATAATTATCAATCATATAAATAAAATTCTTGCTCTTCGGGTTACGCCGTACATTTGAATTGAATCATTCCTTTTGGTTTTTCATGAGGATGTATTTAGGAGGAGATTTATATATATTTTTTTTTCCTTCGGGAAATTGCGCCTTTCATAAAGTAGGATGGAATTTTAACCTGTAGCTTAAAAGAGATTAAATTTGTCGTTAAATAAAATCAACTATAATTTTAAAGGTCCAAAAAAAAAAAAAAGAACAGCATATTGAGAAATTATTAAGAAACCTTTTAAAAGTTATACCTGGTGCAATTTTTTATTGCCTCCACCTATATCAAGTGTTGATTCTTTAATGTAAAAATATAGATCCACTAACATATTTTAATGCTTTAATATTGAAGATGGTTTAATCATAGCAACATTTATAATAGCATTTAATTTCTGATCTTTGTTAAGGAATTTTTTTTTTATTTAGCAAAATCTTTTCAAAAAAATTGACATCACATTCTTCTTCTTCATTGGCGCAATGACCCCAAGGTGGGCCAAGGCCCGTCTGCCTGATGGCAGATTTCGAGGGATGAGACGTTTTCTTTTTACCGGGTAGGATTGTCAGTCTTACTCTCTGCACTCATATTAGACCGGGACCTACGGTTTAAAGTGGATTCCGAAACACTACAAACATTCATGGCACAGCCGGAACTGTAGAACACTGTAGCACAGAGTGCCAGAGCCTAGTTACACTTGTTTAGTCTAATAAAATATTAAGAATATGATTTTATTAAAACAATCTCAGTCAATCATTATAAATAATTTTTAATCATATAAATAACATTCTTGTTCTTCGGGTTACGCCGTGCGTTTGAATTGAATCATTCCTTTTCATTTTTCATGAGGATGTATTTAAGAGGTTTTTTTTTTTTTCTTTCTTTATGGAAATTGAGCGCGTCGCCTTTCATAAAGTAGGATGGAATTTTAACCTGTAGCTTAAAAGAGATTAAATTTGTCGTTAAATAAAATCAACTATAATTTTAAGGGCCAAAAAAAAAAAGAAAAAGAAAAGCATATTTAGAAATTATTAAGAAGCCTTTTAAAAGTTATCCCTGGCGCAATTTTTTTATTGCACGAATTATAACAAATATTGTTGTTTATTTGTATAGTATAGATAAAAAAGTAAAGTATTGATCCACTTATAGTAAAGTGTAGTAAAGTATAAATCCACTTATAGTAAAGTGTAGTAAAGTATAAATCCACTAACGATAGATCCAATTATAATAAAGTATAAATCCACTTATAGTAAAGTGTAGTAAAGTATAAATCCACTAACGATAGATCCATTTATAGTAAAGTATAGATACACTAACAAAGGACAATAGATAAATGTCGCCTTTGAATGCAGGGCAATTTGACACGAGATCAATCTCCAGTGGAAAGGTAGATATGCAGCAGATTCAGCATTACCCGGGATGGAAACGAGAAGAGAGGCTGCAAAACTGCTTCTATATTGCGCCAAACGGAAAGACAAGGAAGTTTTTATTTTTTTCTATATATATGTGTGTGTGTATATATAAAAAACGATTAGAATTCCAGGTGAATTAAATGTTCTATTTAGGAGATACTGTTACATATATAGAACCAATCACGCACTAGTCCTTATGTAAACTGTTATTAATCTTGACATTGATTCCCCCTGCGGGATTTCTCAGCAAGCTCTCTTCATTTGTCAAGTTAGATCAGCTCCCGACTCGTGGTAACGTACGAAACTAGCGTACAGGAGGGCTGAGGTTCCAATCAGTAGGCGGCAATGTTGTAGTCACTGCTTTCAGAAACGAGGAGATTCAATGGTGATTATGACAATGAGTATAAAACTGCCTCGTATCGATAATCAGACTGCCTGGTGAGTTTTCCGGGTTTCCTCCCATATGACATTCAAATGTGGGGCAGTTACCTCTAAAAATCCTCCCGGAAAGCACTGTCCTCGCAATCAGTCGTCAGTCGGCTGTTCGTGTTATGCAGCAGTCCCCTCAATGTTCCTCTCTCACCTTAATAACTGGTAATAGGCTACATAACCATAGGTACGGGGTGAGGTGTTAAATCAGCGAGTCAGTGTAATAATCCTTCGGCGCTGCTCATCAAACCCCAAAATACTCTATTGAGAAAGATCTGGTGATCTAGTCGGCCGGAAAATGATTGACAAGCTAAAGACAATCAGCAGAAAAGATTTCCTTGTGCAACTGGGTATTATCTTATTGAAATATGTGTCCGAGCTGTAGTAGAAGGCAAAACAACACGGCGGGTCATAGAATATCATCGATGTACCACCCCAGACCATGACACCAAAATGTCTTGTTTTTTGGTGCGTCTATTAGGTTAGCATCTTACCATTGTCCTGGACGTCTCCAGATACACCTTCGCTGATCATCGATGTTGAATTCGAAGCGAATCATCGCTGAAAACAATTATTCTCCAGTCAGTAAGATTCCAATTCGAATGAAGGTGGTACCACTGCAAAGAAGCTTATTAACGAGCTGAGATGAGAGATACTTGGCACTGGGCGATGTGAGTTCAATTCCTTAGTACGTGATCTGAATTCCCAATTCCCATTGATTGGCAACTCTGCTTGCCAGTGATCCTTGTGGTCAGTGGTATGTCGTTGATGATACCGATGTCGGATTGATGATACTGAATTAGGTGCTGTGAGAGCTGTTCTGACTATGTACCACACGTTCCGTTGTCTATTTATGTCAACCATTGCCTCCTTGATGCTGTATTCTGCAATGATTCAACCATTCCTGCCAACATAGTCAAAAGATTGCACCCCTCATACCCAGACATCGAATGATTATCCGATTTGACTATCATGCTTCCTCTAGTATAACTGCACTCTCATGTGGTGACATATGCTCAAACTAAGTTCGAACTGTATGTGAAACATTAACATAGTAAAAGAGAGTAGAAAGAATCCAATTTAAATGGAAATTATGCAATAGAATTGAAATATCTCTTCTTTTACATACATTCAGAGTGCTCAACTGCGATATTCTGAATTTCCAGCTATTCATTCATTGGCTGCTAAAATTTAATAATTTGCTTATAGGATCACGTATAGGTATTCGCGTACGAAATAATTCCAAGTAGACAAGTAGATAATTCCTATTGAGATTCTTGTAAATCCTGTTGGGATAATTCTTAAATAAGATTCAGTAACTTGCTTTCCTTCGGGATTACAGGAATAAAAATACCATTTTACTTTAGATACCCCAGTGTGAAATGATCTCATGCTGAACATCAGTAAATCTCGAATGTTACTTATGTATAACCCACCGATGGATTATGAAGGGAAGATATTGCCTTCATGGGGACTTTAGGAGTAACTGCTAGATATTTGCGTGTCGTATAAGAGAAAAACTTTAAAACCTCCACCAGCCATCCTGACTATCAATGAGAGACACGTAAATATGCGTCCTAAGTCATCATCGAGTCTCCACGTATCTAAAAAAAAAAGCGACTGCAGCGTATGTCCCCCAGTGGATTTGAACCTTCTGCTACCTCGTCAATGGGCCAAAGTGAGACAAAAAAAATTAGTTGAATGTTGGAAAACATTACTAACGATAAAATTAGACGTTAATAAATTGTTCGTATAGATTTTAATATAATGTAATCTTTTTTTCTATGATTTCACTGCAAAATTATCTTAAATAAAACTGGTTATCATTCTGTTGAGATTTTTATTATCTTTCTTGAAAATGCATGTCTAGCATATCCGAATAAATTTGATGGAATAAGTTTATGGAAAATTTACAGAGTGCAAACTAGTACAATCTATTCGGACTGAATTATTCAGTCTTTAGGCGATGTTAACTATATTACGATTTTCTGAACATTCGTATCGATGTGTCTACTGTTATATATACCAGTTGCATTATATACCAGTAGCATATTAAATGAGTTCAGATGGAAATTCTCTCGAGGCATTTGATGTCTTGAGAAATGCAACAATCCTTACGTATTGTATTTATTGAAAAATCAACAGGCATCATGAAAAAGGAATTCAATTTAACTAAGAATACTTAATTGTATTCCAAATGGTACAACATTTCCTTTTTGTTTTTTTGTAAATAAAATAAAAGCGAATTAATGGCACTCATGGAAAATTTCCATTTAAAATGAAATGCTCATACATAAATTGCTCCTCTTTTACGTTGTTGTTTTTTTTTTGTTGTTTTTTTTGTTATTGTTTTGTTTCTTTTGTTTTGTTAATGATTGACCCATTTTCAACTTATATTTTAAGTTAAAAATAGTGGAAAAATATCAACGGAATCAATCATAGGAAAAATATCAAACAAATAATTTCAAATTAAAATTTCATTGCTATTAACTAACTAACTTTTTAAAATTAAAATATCATTGCTACTAACTAACACAATAAAAGCTAAGATGGTATTTGTATAAAATCATTTGGGAAGACTACTCCCCAAATTGAAGGTAACTTTTGCAATTGCTTGCAGTGCACTGTGGATTCTTGAGGATAAAGGTTGTCAACAAATGTTTGTTTTTTAATTTAATAAAAAAAGTAAATAGTGATGAAGGTCACATTTTAAATAATATTTTGTCAGTGTTTTGCTTAGAAATGACCAACAACCAAAAGAATAAAAACAGTTCCATTTAATACATTTCTTTTTCAATTCCGTCTATTAGCTCACATTCTCCTTATATATATATTGTTCAAATTTTCAATCGTTAATAAAATACTTCTTATTCATCCACTCAAGTTCAAATGCATTTTTTTTTAATTTGTAGTGGATGACACTTGCAGTTTTTTCAAATATTAATTCAGTAATTAAATTTAATTAATTAATTTTAGTTTTTTTTAGATTTAAGTTGTATGTATCTACCAATAGATGGCGCCAGATAAACTTTAAAAAAATTAATGAAAATTATTTATAAAGGACTTTCTGCAATATAGTGAAAAAAAAGTAGGAATTGACTTTAAAAAATTTGTTTTTATATTATTTGTTGTTAGTCAAAATACTTTTAATTTCGTATTTTTATTAAAAATAAGATTTTAGAAAAAGAATTTAAAGGATATTTTCTTGTTTTTTTGGGTTAAATAATTTGCACAAATTTAGATTGCAAGCAAAGTTCGAATAAACAAACTGAGTTGAATATCGAATTAATATATTCCAATCCCTTTGAAACACATTTTTTGTGTGTCTACCCATTTATTCATATACTTTTTATTGCTACTAACTTAACTCATTAATCAGAAAGAACTCGTTTATTTCTTTTTACACATGAGAAATAAACTAGTAACCATTCCTACGGATATATATTTTATATAAGAAATTGGATTGTTTAAACTTCTTTTGCTCTTTTATATGAATAGTTGTTTTACACAATTGTGCAAATCTTTTATTCTATCTTTAATTGATATTAAAGGTTAATGCGTGTGATTGTTCAAATCTTTTAATTATGATAATGGCAAGAAATGTGCCTACAATGAGCAAAAAAATGACCGTAGAGCGACAAACCAATCTTCATTAGCGCAACAGCCCCCTAGTGGGCCAGGGCTGTCTGTCTATTAGCAGATTTCGAGACAGGAGATGTTTTCCATTTTACGGGAAAGGATTGTCAACTCTACTCCCAACGCTCTACAGTCATATTAGACCGGGACCTACGATTAAAGGGGAATCCGGACCATTATTAACATCAATGACAACACCGAAACCCGAAACCTCAGGCCCCAGAAAACGGCCATCAGGCCCCAATATTAGAAATAATCCCCAGAAATAATGCGTTATAGCTCGTTGCTTTATGAAGTTTACTCATCCGATTTACAGCGGCCTGATGGCCAATTGACTAGCGCTCTGCCCTTTGGTACCACAAGCTTTTCAGGTTCGAATCTTGGCGGTGGCATGGATGTTTGTTAGTGGCTCGTAATCCACATTAAACTGTTGGTCCCGGTCTAATTAACTTAAAGAGCGACAAACTATCCGATTTACATATATTTACACATACACTGTAGAGAACTTCTGTCTTGAAAATCAGTTTAAACGGGCAAAGATCGCTTCATAATTTTAAGCAGAATATACTTAAATTCTAATAATACATTTGAAAATCACCGTGCAAGTAGCATTTAAAAGAGACTCACTTTGTGTTGGTATCGGAAAAATCCAATTTGTTTCGTCCCGTGCGTAATGACTGCAGAAAAATTCTCCCGGCGACTTGTTTAAATTGGAAGAACGTGCAATAACGCTTCGGGTCGTAATCGGGATCGTGACAGAATTTGGCTAACAAACAGTACTTTACTACCAAAGTCTCTTAGTTCCTGTGCAAGAGACTTTACGTGACTTCCAAACTTTTCCGAAAGGTATCGAAGACAACGTGAGTTGGCCTCTTTCTCATTTATAAATAATTCAGGAGCAGCAAAAGTGAAGCTGATTTCATCACAAAACCACAAGTGATTAGTGTTAAATTCGGGAAATAAAAAATAATATTTATTTTTTATTTTATTTATTTTATTTTATTTTATTTACTATTGTTTATTCAAAACTTATCTTAACTGAGTCATTTAAATAAACGTTAGACTGGTATAATAAGTTTTTAGATGTTATGTGTTTTTAAAAATAAATAGCTTTAATAAATCGGATTTCATTCATAATAGGGCATATAATAAGTCATATATTCCTCAATAATTATTATTAATCATTAAATAGGTAATTAATTTCTTTTCCTTTATCACTCTAAAGTCACTTATTGAGCACTTTAGGCTAACTAGTCTGGAACTTACTGCTTAATGTGGTTTCCGAACCACTAACAAACATCCCTGCCACCGCCAGCATTCGAACCTAAAGCCTGTGGTACAAAGGCCAGAGCGCTAGCCAATTGGTTATCAGGTCGCTTTAATTTTGTTATTTTATTATTCCTTAAATAAACTCCATGAACAAGCTTTATATTTTAATAAAATGAAAAAGTATTTAAAGAGTAATTGATTAAAAATCTGTTATTAAATTAAAAATGATACTTTAAATCAATCTTTTACTTATGGGAACCCTCCATAATAATTAAAATCGTACCATTTAATCATGCAAGAGATACTTGTTAAACAATACCTTCTGTTGAGTTAATTAATGAATTCCATTAAAACAATACAATTAAGGGGTTTTTTTTGTTAATATCAATAAAACTTTTATTACAGATATTAATATATTCCTTTACTAAGGAAATGGAAATTTTCTAATACAATTCATCTACAGTTATATAGACATACAGTTGTATGTAAGCCTGAAGGAAAGCAGACAAACTTTATATCAATAAGGAAAGCAGACAA
>BPLQ01000307.1:177733-200121 GCA_021605075.1 Caerostris darwini
GAGGGTGATGAAATTGTTTAGTATGGCATCCGTGAGAATAGAGCATACATTTTCAGGCTTATTCACGCATATCGGTGATTATTCAGTTGACTACTTGCCTTCAACAAGTCAAGTTTGTTTCAATTTCTTTCTACTCTTTTTTATTGTAAGCTTAATAAGCCTCATGTAGATACATTTGGATTTTTTTTATTGGTGAAAATGAAAAAAATCCATCGTTATAGGATTTCCAAGAGGAAGGAATATTCCGATAAATATTTTAAAAAGATATGGGGTGAGAAGTTTATGAGATTGAGCTTTGTGGCAAATATTTAGTCACTTAATACGTGCTTAACAAGGAGGAGTAAAGAAACTTTTTAGTATCTGAACTAAATAATATTCAATCTAAAATGATGCCAGTGCGCGGGAGATCTTAAGATATCAACCTCAAATACAAACATGGAATTTTATGGATGCATGGTATCAAGGCGAATATGTGAATAGGCGCGAATCATCTGCGGATTATATCACATCATTTTTATTTTACAGCCAAGAATTACGACTGTGGATTAACTGCTGGTATGGATTATAGGCAATAAATTTTGATAGCTACCATAATAATGCTAAGCATATTTGTATTGTGGAAAAAATATATTAATTGCATTTTTTCATGTGAATGACAAGCAAGTTAATTTCAATGTCATTCACAAAGCAAAATAAAATCTTTCCTTATAAATATTCCTTTTTTTATGTAAATGATATCACAAAAATATTTCAAGAATAAAGGTTTTCAGGACATTGTCGATAATAATCTCTGTAGTCTGCAGTTGATTGTCCAGCAACGGACACTACCGGAGATTTTTATCAACTCCCACTTTTCAAATGACGACTTTATTTTTTTCTTATATTTTTTAATTATACATACAACCGTAAAATCAACTTAAAATTTTTTCATTATACGAAAATTTCGTACAAGTTGGCAGTTGTACTAGGGGCCCGATGGCCGAGTGGCTAGTGCTCTGGCGCTCGATGACACAGGTTTCGGGGCCGCGTCAGGCAAATGTCATGGGTGCTTGTAGTGGTTCAGAATCCACTTTAAACCGTAGGTCTCGGCCTAATATGGCTGTTGGGCATAGGGATGACAACCCTACGCAGTAAAAAAAAACATCTCTTGTCTCGAAACCTGAAAGCAGGCAGATGACCTTGGTCCACCATTGGTTTTTTTGTACCGATGATGTACTATCCAGTTGTACTATTCTAAGCACTTTTTTTTAAACTTACTGTGTTTCCTGAAATATTAAATTTATATTTAACATTTTCGCTTAAATTTTTTAATGTATTGCAAGATTATTTTTAGAAGGGTTTTTTTTTTTTCCTTTACAATTGTTTGGGGAAATAGCTAATTATAATTTTAATTTAACCATTTAAGCTGGGATATACTTTTATGTGAAATAATCAATAAAACTTCTTCTGAAGCATAAGTTATAGATAAAAAAACCATATAAAAAGTACCTAATATTCTGTTTTAAATCCTGACTAATCAGAAAATATCATAAGCATATGTGCTTAATAAATGCAATGTATTCTCAAAATATTGTATTTAATTAATAAAAAATTGTGAACCTCTAATCTATGGCTGTAACATTAAAACAAGGCATATTCATAAAAGCAGCATACAAAAATTCTGAAAGAAATAGAAAGCTGTTTTTCTTCGTGTTGCTAATCAATCTTCACTAATAGAGTAAGGTACTAGGATTTTTATAAATTTTCATTTTTCACTTCTTTTGTTTTGCAAATTTTAAGGGTTGAAACTGTCTTTTATTTTACAATTTAATGTGCACTAGCATAATAATATTTAAGAAGTTTTACTTTAATATTGTTGGCATCATCGTTAATTTCTTAAATTGGCGTGATAATTACGTATGAAGACACCGAACAGAAAATTAGACACCTTCACTTATTTTTTTTCAATCATTAGTTGCATCACCTTAAACTCAATTAAGTTTTAATTCTTCATGAAAGAAATTCTAATAGGTTATAAAAATATGTAAGTTAAATTTCTGAGCATTCTAGAAGTTGTTTTTGACTCACTTCATTCAAACCACGTGGGATGTTTGAAATTATCTTAAATTTTCAGTAATAAGAGGAAACCAAAATTCCTACCATTAAGAGACAATAAGAAATAAAACTAATAATTGATAAATGTCGTGAGAAATTATATAAATTTCGGATAGTTAAATACAATTAGGTCATCCACATACCTTAAAGCATGTCTGATGTTTTTAAAATAATGCACGCAAAGATAAGTAATTGATGATGAGTATTTTGTTTCTTGTGTAATTCCTAGAGTTTTGGATGTAAAAACTCTCATTGTTGTAAGTGTAATTATTAAAAATACAAAAAGTGCACAGTTTGTACAGTAATCGAGACTTATCTTTAGAATATTGAGATAGTCATGGAAAAGTGAATTTAAAGTATCTTGTAAGTTTGTAAGGAGAATGCTTATGAAGGATGATTATCAGAAGTATCAATATAAGAAACATTGTTAGAAAAGTTATTTAAAATTTCTAAAATAGGTTTATTATTATTGATTATAGCATTGGAAATATTATTAGCATTGGAAATATCTGTCATTATAGCATTGGAAATGATTTTAAGAAGGTTAAAAGAATCGCCATATGCGTACCCACCACAGGTTTTAAATTATTAAACTATCGGAATTTTAAAATATTTAGGATAAATGATTACATAAGTAAATTTGATACAGTGTTTGTTGTTTTTTTTTTAAAGAAATGTTGAAAACAATAACATTTTTACTTACTATGTTAAGAATTTATTTGAAGATTTGTAAGTAGAAAAGTTACTAAGCTCTTCGCCTAGTAATTTTAAGTAGTATTTCTTGCTTCTTCTTCGTCAGCAATATAGCCTATTACAGGCCAATGCAGTCTCCACGAGTTTTCCACCATCTGATTCTGTCCAGGTCAACAGATCGACATCTGTTGACTCTGAAGAGTTTTTATTTAGATCTCTTTCGACTAAATCAACCCATCTAGTGGAAGATCTTTCTCTTCGGGTGCCTTCAATTGTTGAAAAAGTAAATTTTTAATTGGATTTGATTCGTTTTATCTGAACATGAGTCCGAGCCATCTAATACGGCTTGTTTTTATAACTTTTATGATAAGCGCAGCTTACAGGGGAAGGAATATTTGAAGGCGGCTTTATCAAAAAGTGTAAAACTAATTTTCTTTTGTAGACTTTTCATTGTCTTAACTAATGAAAGGTAATTATAGGATGCAAAAGAGTAAAACTGCTGTAGTATGAATCTATTAATTTGTTTTTTAAACTTTCCTCTTCCATTCAAAGTAAAAAATCAACAAGTGGAAAATAAACTGATGTTTCCATTCCGAATGTATGAATGTTGCTTAAAATTCTTTGTAATAGATTTTAATACTAATTATGAAAATAACTCTGAATTCTTGTTCGTTCGAAAGGTGTAAAAAAGGTGTCTATTATAATAATCGCTTCACATAAATTTTGTTATAAATTAAATTCATGCATAAAAAAGCCTGCCAAAATGTTTTTATTGATCCTAAAGTATTTTGGTTCCATTTAGGTTTTAAAAAATTAATATAGTTCAGTTATTTACTTATTTGGACTGGCTTTTGTTAGTTTCCCGGTGTTCTCTCTTATATAACAAGCAAATAGGAGCAGTTTTCCCTGAATTATTTGCAAATAGGCATATTCCTCCGTTCAACCCTCAATACTATCAGACCATTGAAATATGAGGTTTTTATGAATAAAAAAATGTTCCATGTCCATATTCGAAATAAATATGAGCATAATATATATATATATATATATATATATATTATGCTCATATTTATATATATATATATATATATATAATCATATATTTTTATTGTTTTGTTTTTAATTCCCTTTTTAAATTTATATCAATCTAGAAATTAATTGTGAAATAAAATAGAAATTTTTGGATAATTTATCAACTATAATTAAGGGTGAATATAGCGAAGTCTTATTTAACAATCCAGAAAGTTAGGAGTAAGTCAAATTAATGAAATTATTTTAAGCAGTTTCGAACTTTTATGATTAGTAGAAGATTAACATCACAAAAAAAAAAATTTATTTTCAAGAATTGAAATATAAGTAAGAATATTATAAAAAATTTTAAAGATGAACTTGAATGGTTCCTAGGGCCAAGGACATTAAGAGAATGCGTTTGACACAAGCTATTCTGATTTTCATTAAATATTCCCATTCTTATAATGGTATTTATTTTATACTAGTTAAATTTTACCCCTTATAAATATCTTCACTATTTAAAAAAAATCTCATTTATTTCTTTAAACATGTGATGAAAAAAGGTTGTACTGCAATTAATAAAAAGAAACTATTTTAACGGTATTTATAAAACCCCGTTTCATAGCTAATTATGCTGATAGAGGGCACCACAAATTCACTGGATCAAGATAGGACTTTTACAAGTTAACATACTTAACTTTTATTATAATCTACTTTTACTACAAGCCAACATCGAAAATAGTAAAATATTGAAATTATAATAACAAAAGTTAAAAAAAAATGTTATTTCTTCATAAGAAGTCTAGTAAATGCGTTTGACATTATCCTGAAGTACACTAAATATTTACATATGTCTAAAAATATTTAGTTTTTACTACTTAAGTTTTACCCTTTTTAAATACCTTCACTACATAAAAAAAACTCAATTATATCGGTAAATATCAAAAGGAAGAAGTTTGTATTGTATACATTGTTTGTATTGCAGGTAAAAAGAAAATTTAATGATATTCATACAACAACGTTTCATACATAATTATGCTGATAGATGGCGCCAAGAATCACTTCAGAGAAATGGAATTCATATTAAGAGTAATAACAACTAACATCAACAATAACAAAAATTTATATTTGAATTGATATTTGAAAAAAAAAAATTTTTATTTTAACTATAAGATTTTAAGGTATTTTGTAGATTCTTCTTTAAGGACTGCTGGCCTGATTTGGATTGCTACTTTTAGTCTTAGTTATAAAAATACTTTTAATAAATAATACTAAAATACTTGAAATACTTGATAATAAATATACTGTAATTAATAATTATTAATTATAATTATAATAAATATACTGCAAATAATAATATATTGAAAAGACCCGTTCTTTACTTTAGTTTTCATAAAAAGAAAATGATTAATGGTTTAATGCTTTTATTGGTACTTACGTATTAACGGTACCTTGGCGACAGTTGCGCCAATAAAGAGCACACGTGCCAACCGCAGTTACAGATTTGGCGCCAATGTACACTCAAAATTTTTGTTCCAAATAATAAAATATATATGAAACACTTCATTTAAAATCAAAACGCTTTCAAAATATTTTTATTCCAAATAATAAAGATTGGCGACACTTAAAAACCGCCAAGTCTGTCACCAAGGTACCGTTAATACGTAAGTACCCTTTTATTTATTTCAATTATTTCCGAATATTTTTCCCAGATCTACATGTCAAAATGTTAATGGTAATTGGTTGGCTAATGATCAAATGAAGATATTGACAAAACCGGACTAGCGAGACTCAATTAATTGCATTTCTAATAATTATTATAAATAATCAAGAAACCATTTTTAACTCCATGTGCTTTATTTCAAACACATCTTCAATGTAATTTTTTTCTATTATCTTTTTTTCTTTCTTTGTCCAACTATGGTTGTTGGATGATCGAGACACATCACCAATAAAGTATGCAAGAGCTCATTTCATTAAAATAGGATTATATTATTCAATTGGCTTTTTACAAGGACTGCATAACACTAGCGCAGCGTGACTCGCCGCCGGTATACCTTTCGAAACTAAAACCCCAAAAAAAACATATGTGTTGCCAAATGCTTTAGCATAATTTCTGACAAATTATTAAAGAGTAAGTAGAGAGCGCATGAACACTGCTGCTAAGATTTAAATATCACTATAGAGTAATCACCCCCCCCCCCAGTGAGGACGACCGAATGATACAACAATATAGGAATATGAAAATTAATGCAATTACATAAAAAGAAAACAGTTGCGGTGTGCTGCAGGGTGCAGAGTAAGGTACAAGAGAACATGAATATGAAAAAGAAGAAAAAAATTATAAAAATTGACATGAAAATATAACATAGTAATAACATTTTTAAGTTATAATATGCCGTAGTTGGTGCATGGAAATTATGTATAATAAGTTGTCGGTAAATGTTGAGGAAAATGTACACGTCTGCCAGACCGTGTGACAGTCTTCTAAGCGGGTGATGTTAGATTTGTGAACATGTCTGACTTGTTAGATAATTCAGTATTATCAGTTCTCGGAGCAGGCGAAAGTAAACCTAACAAAAATGGGAGTTATTATTTAGAGTGATATTTATTTCAGAGAGATCCTGAGTGGAACTGGAATTCTTTTCCTTGTCGTCTGCCCATAGTTTAGTGTTGTCAGAGAGGAAGTACGCTGGTTTCAGGCGATCTACTGCGCAGTTTAATTTTTGCCATTTGCGGTTATGATGAAAGATTTGATTCTGCGATCACAGGATGAGGACCGGAGTATGGCTGTGATAAGGGAGGCTGTACACAATCAATTCTAAGATAAACATGAGAACAGGAATATAAAGATGTATGAGTATAAATAGATTCGGTAGAGTGTTTCGAAGTTGCAGAAGGATGTAGAGAGAGAGAAAGGGCTGCAAAGATTTAATGCTCACTATACAACGAACCACTTGTTGACATGTTCACGATTTTATACTTTTTCTTTTCAGGAAAGAGCACCTCTTCGGAACCATAATATTATCAGTTCAACTCGTTTTGAATGCATTGTTATCCAGTTTTTATATTTAAAAGTATTTATATGGAACTTAGCTCCGTTAACAGTGCATGATTTAGTTTCCTCATACTCGATTGTTCAAGCTTTTATGTAGCGCTTTGCATCTTTAGCTTTCAAATGGTGCAACAACTATACCATTTTTAATTCATCCATACTAAGGATTGTATGCATTGTTCTATTAACTTTTAAAAACCAGAACATAGTTAAAGAAAACTGATTGATTTAATGGACATAAATATTTACATGATTTATCGACTCGCATCAAAACAGCTTGTGTTTGGAGATACTCAAGACTATGCACTTCCCTGCTCTGTAAAATCCATCCATTTCTTATGTTTTCTGGTAGCGCCATATATAAATTGTATTTATAAATATTCGAAAAGAACGCTTACAGAAATCTAATTATTTGTTTTCCTCCTTTTTAATTTTAATAAAATGTTTTAAAGATGAAACAGGAACAATAATTCTTTTTTTAAAATCTTTTTTGTAGATGTATATTTTAATGAAACATTTAAATAATTATGATGCGATGATATTACTACACTGAGGTTAGTACGTTGTGTTAGTCCAGGCCATCTTTGTGTTTCTTTCTTCTTCTGTGAAGAGACTCGGCATATGTAACACATATCTACCTATTTACAATTCATCATAATTTATCTACAACAATTTGTATGGTTACCGGAAAACCGTTATCGCGTAGCGACCTCTGTCTCCTACTTTGCAAATGATAGTGAGTTTGCGTTGGCGTTAAGCCCATTGAATTAAAAGTAAAAAACAATAATAGTAACAAATTTTTTAATTAATTACATTAATATAAATATAAATTTGGAATATTGAACATGGAATTATTAAACGAAAGCAATGAATAAAAAAATTAACACAAAAATGAAAGGAAAAGTAGGTATTTAAAATAAAAAAAACAGAAGCATTTAACAAAAAACGAAAGTGACTAATAAAATTAAAAAAGAGAAACACCGATAGTTATTGAAGTAGTACAAGGTTAAAGTACGAAAAAACGATCCGGGCAAGGAGACGGTTGAAGAAGTGCATCTGTCTAGACAGAGAACGTCATAAACATTTCAAGGGAGGAAGTTATGACTCTATGGAGAGTGGTAGGTGTTTTCTAATATGCCATGGGCATTTCAACAGAGTGAATCACGACTCAGCCAGGGTACTGCGTAGTAATTCAGGAAGTAGGATACAAAAAGTTAAATTAATGAAGATTATTGAGAACTATGCGAGGTCTTTTACGATTTTTATATAGATAAATATCATAATCGAAATTACTAAGATCATTTAAAACAAAATTCTTTATGTTTGGAATAAAATTATAAATATTTTGTGCAAGTTTATAAACAAATTGTTGAAAGCTAGAGAGGGAAAGGGTATGTCTGATATCCACATTTCTGAAATACCAAAGTGAATTGGTAGTTATTGTAGCATTTTAATTTTCAACCATTAAATAATTTCCAAATTCGAAGAAGCAATAGAACTCCAAATAGGGCTCACATATGCGATTATTGGCCATAAATAAGCAAGATAAATTAATCTTATTTTCTAGAGACATAGTAGAATTTCTATAGAACAATGAATAGAGAACGCACATACTAGAGTTAAATTTTGCCCTGAGGTAATGAATATGAGGAATATAAGTGAATTTGCGATCCAATATTACACAGAGAATTTAACCTGCACGGCCAAAAATATGATTGTTATAAATAGAAATTGAAGGGGTGGTAAATTTCCGTTTTCAAGTGAATAGTACTGCTTCGGTTTTCTCTACATTGAGTTCTATTTTCCATTTAGGGAGCCATTTTTCAAGCTCAGAAATATAGTTTTGGAAACTTTTATTAATAATAAAATGTTTTTGACCTTGAGTGAGGAGAGCAGTGTCGTCCGCAAAAAGACGTATTTTTACATTATGTATTTACAGGATGTCGTTAATATATAGATTATAAAGAAAAATACCAAGTATGGATCCCTAAGGAAACCAGCTTGAATATTTTGAATAGAAAAATCAGTTTTACCTACTGCTACAAAAAAATAAAATTGCATAAAAAGGCTCTGTGAGTTATATAATATTAGATTATTTTAATTAGAAAAGAAGAATAGTTGTAAATAATTAATGAATTAGTCCATTGATCCAAATTCTATCAAAAGCTTTGGCTATATCTAGAAAAACAACAGCTGTATCTAATATCCATGAAAATTCTTCGGAGATAAATTCGGTAAGATTGAGAAGTTGATGTGTTGTTGAAAGTTTTTCTGTAAACCCTAATTGCTGTGGGATTAAAAAAATTTTCCTTTTAGTTTCCTCTTTAAGGTGCGTAATAATAATTTTATCAATTATTTTGATATAGAAGAAAATAGAGAAATTGGCTTGTAACTGGAAGGAGAAGAAGGATCTTTACCTTTTTTGAGAATTGGTAAGATTCTGGCTTTTTTCCAACATTCAGGAAAGTAACAAAGTTTAATAATAACAGCAGTAATTTGGCAGATTTTAAATATAGCTTTAAGAGGTAAATATTTAACATTTTATTTGTAATAGTGTCAATTCTAGGGGTTTTATTAATTTTAAGATTAATATGTAATGATAAAAAAAACTTTGGAGGGAATAATTTTAGGATTATAGGTGATAGAATTAAAGTTACGAATGGAATCATTAACAGCTTTAGTTTTTTAAGGAACATTAATATTTTTTTTCAAGGAACTGCCCCCGAAGGCAATCTGCCAAAAGTACAGCTTTTTGAGAATCTGTAGTAACAGAGCAGTTGATAGAATTTAGAGTACCAATGTTGGATTTTTTTCCTTTTAAAAATTTTTGGAAGTTTCCAAAAAGTATCTTTTTGACTATTAACAGTTTGAAGATTATAGGTGATCTAGAGAGTTAAAGTGACTTCACACTTTCTCAGAACCTAGGAGAGTGTCACAAGTGCTCTAAGCACATCCGAATTAGACATTTCTTTGTAAAAGAGATGGTGCAAAGTGAAGAAATTACAGTGAAACAAGTTTCTACCAAACTTCAACTAGCAAATCTGTTCACAAACCTATTGTTTGGTCTCAAACTTTTAAATTAAGTTAGTAAGTAGGATTAATATAAAGAAACGCATTGGCTGAACTTAATATAAAAATAAGGAAAAGAATTGAGATTATATTTTTTATTTGAATTTGTCTTTTGTTTTACCTGAGTGGCAACAAATCATAACACAGCAACTTTAACTTGTGAGTTTCAAAAATAAGTTGCTCCAAAAACAGGATAGCGCTTCAAAGAATCAGCTTTTTAAGACTTCCATAGATTTTTCATTTTTAATTGGACTATTGGCAACGATGTAACAACATATATTGCAAAATAAAAATACATTACAAAATGGGTAGGTTCTATTCAATATTCTCAAAAATTAATAAGTAAATGAAGGTTTGTCAAACAAATTAAACACTTTAAATAAATGGATAAAACATTAACAAAATTAAACGGAAAATTGAAAAATTAGTATTGGAAATATTTTTTATTCGAATAAGCAAAAATATATAACAGATTAGAGTACACTAAAAAATTGATTTTCATACCGCTATAAAATAATTAATTTAACTTTTTTTTTAACAAATTATAAAAAAATTGGGCATAGTTTTATAATTAAAAGGCAGAATTCATAATGAGCAAATTTCACATGCGATAAAAACTGATTATATAAATACATATACATCCCAAGATAGATGATTGTATTATTGAAATAAGAAATATCGACAACTATAATAATACAAAACATTTTTAACTGAAATAATAGCATAGAGATGAATAACACTACAATAATTTTTATTATTCTTTTTAATTTTTTAATATTTTTATTTTTACCAAACTTCGACAAATAAATTTATAAATTAAAAGTTTACTGCAATGTGACAATTAACTTGACGTGACTTGGCTTTGAGATTTATGTTCACCGATTGACTACTTCATCTTAAATTATCCAGTTACGGCTTGGTAAGGAATAAGAAAATACTATAATAAACAAATTCGTAAATCACAAAGAACAAAGAAAATACATTTAATGCCAATACAAAATACCCTTTTATACAATCAGCAAAGAAAATCTTAAAACTTCAAAAAGAAAACTTCTCAACAACCACTAACACAGAAGAACATTAATCGTTCGAAATTTATTGAAAAAAATCTAGCTAAAAGGAAAATAAAGAGAAAGACAAAGAAAATTGCTATAATGTTCATCATTTTTGTTTGCAATCATTTTGATCAATAACTATCGTTAAATTAATCATTTGATTGTTAAATTAAGCTTAAGAGAAAAAAAAGCTAATGAAAACTGTTGCGTCGAAACCCAGGTCCCCGTGCATAGGGGAAGTCAACGCCCTATGTCCAGTAAACATCCTGTCTGTGGGGATATCTGGCAGGGGGTGAGGTGACGACAGCGAAAGGAATGTAAGAAAGGGGAGTTGAACTTCTGTGATCGAAGAGAAAGGTTGTGTGGTCAGTTCATCTTCGAGTGTGATGGCTGCCTAAATAAAGGAGATTAATTAATACAGTCCACTTCGTGTTATTCGTGTGTGTGTCGAATATTATTTGAGTTTATTTTTGTGTGATTGAGCTGTCGAACAAAAACCATTAGTAAACTGCGTTGTAAGAGTAGGATATAAGGAAAGCGGCAGGTTGCTCTCTAAATTATTAAACATGTTGCTTGAAACTCAATACTCAGTAAATTTTTCTTATCTAACTGAGATTTATCCGTCCCTTATGGAATCTAAATGATTCTTTTTACAAATTGTGTAGCTTACATGGTTATGGTATTTAAAACTGTTACATTTTAAAATTGTTTGCTGCAACAATTGAATGTTTATTATATTTTTGTTTCACTAAATGTAGATATGGCTAAGATAATTTTTGTAACAAATGTTAATTTAGTCACAAAGCAATTAATCAAAAATAAACTTTTCATTTTTCACATCTGTGCCAATAAAGACAATATATAGCGATATGTATACTACATATAGCGATATATAGCGCAAATATATATACATACGCAATATATAGCGATATACATACTACATATATAGCGATATGTAGTATGCGATAATTAATAAGTTGCGATACGACCTTGTTAATACGACCTTGAATGCGATAATTTTGAAATTTTAATTCCTCATTCAAGACCTAAAATGAAGAATTGTACAAAATTGCATTATATTACATCGCTATCCATAGATTTTAATTAAAGGACGTTTTACTTTAGTAGAAAAGAAAAAAAAAATCATAGATGAGGATATAAAAATTAAAAGTACTGAAACATCACTCTATTGAATTTTTTTTCCTCAATCGAATTAAGATTATATTCAAACCAGTGAATAAATTTGAAAGTGTTGTAGTATGACGAAGTCAAATCAGTTTTTAAATGTACATCAGGAAATAAGTTATAATTTTTCAACAAATTTTGAATTATTGACAGTGAATAAATTGTTGGCTCGCTAATATTATATAGTACAGCCAAATCAATATTAATCTCATTGATTATCGTCACATATGCAGAAAATTTTTTCTCAAGATTGAATATAAAATTATAAATAAATAAAATAAAATAATAAAAAATTATTTGAAATCTATCATTAATCAAGAGTAATTTACTTCCTTAATCATTTTATTTAACGAATCTGAATTATCCAAAATTAAATTGTGATTATATTATCAAATAATTTGTTGTAAAATATCTAAGAAGATAAAACAAAAATCATATTGTGATCCTATTCTGTTAATTCGTAAACCAAATCGGATTTTATAAGTATATGAAGCAATTTATTTTTTGTTTTTATTTATTATTATTTATTTAATTCATTTGTGTGATTTAAATGTTAATCTTAGTAAATTAATTTAATTATTTATCATTCTGTTCTCCTTATTGCACCAATTTGTGTAATCCATTAAATATAAAAAGCAATAAATTATTTTGTTCGAAATCTGTTTCAAGGTCCAATGAATCTACTTTGCGCTGGACATCTCAAAGTTGACTTGCTGATCGGGAAAGCCTGTACCAAATTCTTAAATATGATAATGAAGGATTACATAATTAGCATGCTTCCAGATATTTTATTTAATTCACGATTTCTTTTTCTAATTTACGAAAATTTTATGTAATTAACCATAGCCACCTTGCATCCCCAAAAAATAAGGTTTGTAAATGTAAGTTAATTTCAACAGGTTATGTTAGTTCATATTTCTTTACTTACGAAAATTACAATTAAGGAACGACGCTGTTCATCACCTAATATTCAAATATCTCAACCAGGAATGAACAATAACCAGAAGTATATTCGTAGATTCAATTCTAAAGGATCTCAATAGAAAAGTTGGCTTTGAAATTATGATGTAAAAAAAAATGTGTTTTTTTTTTTTTTTTTTTTTTTTCCCTATTTTTTCTGTTCAGAGAAGAATATGGATAAAATATGATTTTGGAGACAAAAAGGAAGAAAAATGAAAAAGATGTGGGATCAAAGGAACATTTTGAAAATCTGATTTCACTATCACTTATACGAAATGAGAGAAATGTGAATGGCATATCAAAACGTATTCTGAAACATCTAGGCATAATTTTTCAAGAAAATGGACAAATCGGATAGCTCTGATAGTTCAAATATCATAAAAGGCAAAAAAGCAGGTGTTTAAGCAAACTTAAAAGCAGTTTATAGTAATGCCTATTTCATACTTTTTAATATACATCAACTTAATTTAATAATTAAAAATGCATCAAACATTATACGGAAAGCAAGAATATTCTGTAATATTTTAGATATTCAAACGTTCTTCTCAAGATCCCTGAAACTTGATTCAAAACTTTACGTCCATTCTCTACAAGATTTAATTTTAACAAACGAACCATAAACAGAGTTCATGAAAATTTGCTCATTTTAAAAAACAGCCTTATTGCCTTAAGCATTATTAAATACAAATCAAAACATCAAAAAACAATGGAAAATTTAAAATATTTGAACGATAAAAATACATTTAGCAAAAATTAAAAGTGTTTAAAGTCAATAACTAGAACATTTTTTTTTTTTTTTTTTTTTTTTTTTTTTTTTTTGTGAAACACTATTAGAATCTTTCAAAGACACTCATATTAGAAGATAAACCTATATAAATAAAAGACAATTTTCTTAAATGTGTACCCTATAGATTCAAAAATTACTCGAACGATTTATGGAAAGTTCATAGTAACTCATATGTTCTTATTAACGGCAGGAATGTTTAGAGAGTGATTTGAAATAAATTCGATACGTAGCGCTCTTGTTTTTATCTATATAAATAAGAGACTTTTTTCGTATGTGTAAGCCCAATAGACTCAAACAATATCTACAGATCAAGGAAAAAATTATTAATCTCTTCGCCCAAAGTGGAACAAGAAGAATGGATTTCATTTTTAAATGAGAGAACTGAAGTAAGATTGAACAGCAAAAACTTACCCTCTAATTATTTAAATTTTTTTTAGTATTCTATCATGATGAATAAACATTATTTTCACGTGTTTCTTTCGTTTTATTCAATATTTAAATAATGTTGAAAATTTTCCTGAAATAGTACTTACTCTATACATTAGTGCTGCTTAGTAATGAATGATGAAATAGAGCTGCAATGCAAAGTCGCAGCAATTAGTGGCTAAGCAATTACATTTGTGAATAAGATGGATGCTCTAGAATCATTTGAAGAAAATAGATTATTTGTAATCAATAAAGTTTTATATTGGTTAATTAATTCTTCCTCCTTTCTGTTCTTGAGATTCATTCTTATATCCTTCATTGATACTATTTCCTCTTGAGATCCTTTCCTATCTTTCCCTTGCTGTTTTTTATTTTATTTTCATTATTTTTTGAGGAGAGTTTCTAGTTGTTTGTTTAATTACTGTATTTTATTTTTAAGGTTTCAATAATTATTGCAAAATTTTTTTAAAAGTATAAAGTAATCACTTACACTGCTTCAAGTAAAAGCCTTTTTAAAAAAATTGAATTATCTTAAAATATTGAATAATGTGTGCCACATAGCTAATTTTACATCTTCACATTATACCAAAACTACATAAAAACATTATACATAGAAGATCACCAGTGTCCAATGCAATTTTTGTGAAACATCTGTAATTGTTTAATTTTATTATCTAGAATCACAGATAAATTTCAAGTTGTAGAAATATTCAAAACAGCAATTGTGGAATAAAAGCAAATTTCCAAATTAGCATTCATTAAATAAAAATTTGGGGTTACTTCGCATTAATTATTAATATTATGCTAACAAATGGTCTCATTGCACATATGAATCATTGGCATTATTTTCAAAAAATATTTTAACTACGTTAGTTTTTAATCAAATCACAATTCAGAAGAACCGTCTGTTTTTATGTTTTTATTTAGATTAAACAATTTTTTATACGTATAAAAAAAAGTTAAAAGCTAAATGAACTTTAAATAAATGGTTATTCTTAACAACTTAGAATTAAATTTTAAAAATTATTCAAAGTTTTTTTTAATTATTTGTATATTTCTTTAAACAAAAATATTATAACTGAAAATATTTATAACTGATTATGCATTCATTGACTATGGATTCATTTTAAATGCATATCATATTACAATGCGTTAATTGAAACATAACCTTATTATTAAATTAAGAATAAATAGTAGAAAAATTTTCAATGAACTGAAAGAAAAATTTATTCATAAAATATATTTAGGACATTCGTCATATGAACGTTTATGAAACAACACTCAAAAGTTTCGCTTTCTTTCTCTTTCTCTGTCTCTCTTTGACATTTGGAATATCTGATACAATGTAATTAATATATACAAATTTTTGCATTTATGTAACGGTAAATTATATGAGAATTCTGGCGTATTTCTTATGAGCTTCAGAAGTTCAAGGTACTTATTCATAAAACACAAACGTAAAAACTGTTCCGCTTCGATTTTTTTATTCCTTTTACTAAACATATTTTATCACGAATAGTGTTTTAAAAAAATTATATAAATATCAAAAATTAACAGAACATTTCATTTCTATCAAATTAAAATTTTTAAAAAATCAACTATAGTAAAAAATATTCTATCAGCGAAACTATTGAGTAATTTATTTACTCTTGTGAAATATTCTTTTTTTTTTTATTGTAGAATATTATTCATAAGAATATAAAATGTATGGAGAAATGTATATAGTAATGTATTCGTACGAATACATTATTAACAAATAGAGGATAAAATACGTGCTGTTATTTTAATCCTCTATTTGTCAAATATGCCCTGTAACTGTGCAACTCTACTTAACTTCTACTTAAGCAACTATGTTTCCTCTTACGCACTGCAAGAGCGCCCCTTGAGGCGTACAGAAGAAATCGTCAGTAGACATCAAGTCTCTCGCCCGAGAGGACGTGCAGTAAAACAGGTGCCGCCGTTAGTTACGAACTCTCATCTCGAGAGCTAGAAGTGGAATCCTTCCACTAATATCTAATTGTATGTATATGCTTTAAATGTACATGCTGTGTGTTAAATATTTTTATTTGTAATTGGGGTGCTAGTGCGCGTACAAATAAATGTGTTCTTGGGCTTGTGATTCAATTTGACCACACCCAGTTCCAGCTGCACAAACAAACGACACATCTACTAAAGCCTTCAATTATTCAGTTAAAATAAGTTTGTTTAATTATTGCCTTCTTTTTCAACATCACATAAAAATATAAAAAATAATAAATATAAAAAAAATAGCTAGTCTTGTCAAAGGAATTCCAGATGTAAAAATTTTTAATAGCATTGTTCTCCTAAAAATTTGAATTAAACCTTAAACTAAAGAAATTGTAAAATTTAATTGAAATCATAACTTTTTATTAAAACGTTCACTAACGATAAGACAATTTTTAAATATATATCGCAATAGCAAGTATTGCAAAATTAAGTTAATTTCATTTTAATAAGTTCTAAATCTATAGGATTGGAGTGTTGTGGTGGATAACGCATTGGGTTTCCAAACCAAGAGTACTTATTTCGAAACGTTATAAGTTAAACTAAACTGAAAATTTTTATATAGATGCTCGGGAAAAACACGATAAGTTTGCAGGTTGGAAATGACTTTCCATCAGGCTTGAAAAGAGGAAGAAGATGTTAACCTCCAGCTTCTTCCTTTAGAGGAGTTTGCTCAAACTTACAGTGGAAAAAAAAGGGGGAGATCATTGTAGTAGATCCCATATGATGCATCCTGGGTAAGGCTGAAGCTGCTACATCTCTGCCGTAGTAGGGACCAAAGGCTTTATGTCAGAGCCCAGTATTCGAAAACAACAACTGTTCTAATATTTTAAGCAAAGAAAAAACATATAGCATAGACATTAACAAAAATATATAAATTACCAGAAATTAAGAATGAGGAATGACATAGTAAGTAATAATTGAAACACTGCTAATTTATTTCTTGTAGCAATACCAAATTCATTTCAATGCGTTTAAACTATATGTACTTGCTTGTCAACTAGATAGTTATGTGAAAATACAAATTCAGTGAACACCCGCATTAATTTTTTTCATAATAGCGCAAACTTATCTGCAGTTCTACAGTGAGCACTTGCAATGCCGTAAATAAAACCATCAACGAGAGGTATTATAAATAAAATGATTAGAAAAAGAAGCAAGAACACATAAAATTTCAGAAGTCCAATTTAAAATTACCTATACACTAGAAAAAAGTGAGAAACTGAATAGGCAACAAAATGTGTATAGATTCTTTATTTCATCAGTAGCCACTACCATAACAA
This sequence comes from Caerostris darwini, assembly GCA_021605075.1. Lineage (NCBI taxonomy): Eukaryota > Metazoa > Arthropoda > Arachnida > Araneae > Araneidae > Caerostris > Caerostris darwini. The sequence continues at coordinate 195,377 of BPLQ01000307.1, forward strand.
TAGATGATTCTTATAGCAAGAATGATTTCAAATAAGCAACATTGAGCTATATAAATAAACGATATTTACATAAAAAAGTGCTTTTTTTTTGTTGACAGTAAGCTTTTAAACCTCTAACTAAAACTTTTCTTAGTACTAATCTTTATAAAAAATGTGACACGGTTAATAAATAAAAAAAAAGTCAGAACACTTAGTTGGACATTTATTCTCAGCACCATATAGAGTACTTGTAACAATAACTAATCAAACATAACACACAACAATTACATAGAAACAAAATTCAAATAATAAAAATCTTTGACTACGAAAATAAAATATGCAATAAAAATTATCATATTTTCTATCAAATTAAATTAAATATATTCAATACATTGAAGATTAAAGTAAATTCAATTCAGATAAATTTATTTCATAATAATATCAATAGGTCTGTTCCAATCTACACTTTATTTGTGCAAGAACAAACCAGAGCTTAGTAGCGTAAGACGCGTTAATATTTTCCATAGCAATCGATGAACGTATGAACTATACTTTGGTGCAATCTAGTATATACAAACGAACAAACCCAATGAGCCGAACGCGTTGATCTTAACCAGTTCATTTTTGTTTGTTTATTAGTCATATGTGTAGAATTTCTCCTTATTTTCGATTCAGTGTTTTAGTGTTTACTGTTTTTAGACTAGTGTAATTCTAATTTTGCCAACAATTTGAATGTAGGTCCCTCTTGATCTTGAGGCCCTAGGCTGAAGCCTAGTTAGCCTATAGGAAAATCCGGCCCTGAATAAAATAATAGAAAATTGAGATGAACCCTTTCATTCTGGTGAATTAAGGTAAAAAAAGTACTCTACTATATGGACGTTTATTTTAGATTAATTTTACATTTCGACCATATGGAGAATGATCCTGAGCAACAAAGGCTGAAAGCGAATGCTTCCATGGATAGTGAAGTAGATGGCGTTCATATTCCTCCAAATTATTTTGTATTTCAGAAAGTGAGCTAATCTTATTTGCTTTTGATGTAAGATCTTTGAATTATTAGTCTTATATTTTGACTAACCATTGTTGGTAAGTAAGTTGTTTGAAAGTCGAATTTAAGTTGAACCTCAAGTATGTGGTAAAGTCGAAAAAGTGAGTGCATTTTTTGAAGAATTAATAAAACTTTCATTTGTATTACTGCTATATTTACTAAATGAATTATTTGAATTTTTACTAACTGAAATTATCTATAGTTCTACACCCCTCTAGAACATGTGTTTTTAACTGAAAGTTCTTGAAGTCCGCGAGTTCGGATAAGAAAAAAATTATTGTATTTACTTTCATCGATCTCTTATTAAATCTAGCATTTTTCATATAAATGTAAGCAATAAATTATAACAGTAATTGTACTTGTGATTACTAATAGAAATAATAGACTGTTTCTGTCACATAATTACACGCCAGATAAAATACATATTCGCATCGCATTTGTAAGTTTTTAATAATATAATTTGAGTTATCCTGTACTTTATGATGCCGTTTTATTATTATGTACAGTGTCTAGGAAAAAGTACTTGTGTTATTATTGTATTATATTTTTTGTTAATTGGTTTCAATATAACTGAAATACTTTAATTTCATTTTACACATTTAATAATATTATTTTGAGAAGAGGGTCCATGGAATCAAAGTTATGCTAGCAAGGTGTTCATGTAACAAGAACTCCTGGTCTAAAATGAAAACTTAACTTCAAGATACCACGCTAAAAAATTGTATATGACATTTAAAAAATTAGTTTAAAAATTAGTGACACCCTCACAATAAAGACTATCGAAAAGCTGTTGAAATGTGAGTGTAAGGAAATAATTTAGAAATAATATGAATAATATGTAGTTGAACAATAAGATTAAAATTAAACATCGTAGACTGTTGACTATAGAAAAATTTTATATTAATTTTATTAATAAAAGCGAAAAATTTCACTTATTTGGAGTAAAATTGATTCTAATCTTCTATAGTATGAAAAAAAAAAAAAAAAAATGCCGAAAAAAATGTTTTTACATTTAAAAAAATATTATGTTTTCTTATATTTTATCAAAGCCAAAACTACGATTATTATTATAATATTTAAACATACTGTATGCTTTCTGGAAAATCTGATTTACTATGCGAAGTTGAAAATGCATCTGGCTATCTTCCTGAACGCTGATCCTGCTTTAAAGTTGCCGGAAAAATGATGAAAGTGTTTTCTCTGAAACGCAAGTATGTAATCTTCTCTTCTTGTTCTTTATTTATTCAAATGATAAGGAAGCTTTCTTTCATTTAATAACCTACTCCACTTAATGATAATATACCGCTCCTGTTTTATTGAGATTCAAGAAGATGCGCACACACTACTTCGCCATCTTTCTGGTACGTTTTCTACGAACAATGAGCAAGACGCATAGGGATTTATCACTAATTTTCGTAGACATTTTGTAATATTGAGTACTTAAACTACATATACCTAGCATTCCTTTTAGGATTACCTAATTCCTTTTTTAGGATTGGCAAATCAAAAAGTAAGCAAAAGATTAATAAAGAAGAAGCTTCCTTAAATGCAAGTTACCAACATTTTCTTAATTAAATATATGAATATATATATATTAAATATCAGCAATAAATAATTCTGTTTCCCTTTTAAAATTGACTGTGAATTTATAAATTGCAATAACGATGTATACATATATATTTTTTTAAAGTGTCATTTATTAACTATTTCTTAATCATATATATTTTCATTCCCCCCTGTCTCTTAGCTACATTTTTAAAAGAATTAATTAATGTTTTAAATAAGTTTATAAAAATTCGGAACTTCAAAATAATCTTAATGTGTAATGAGTGCAAGACGTGAATAGATGGTTAGTTATAACCATCTATTCACGTCTTGCACTAAAGTTAAATCTCAAAACATAACTTTATAAAGTGCATCTGGTAATTTTTATGTGAATTTTAAAAGCTTTTGGTTTAAGTTTTATTCACATTTTGTGAATGAATTAAATTGTGAATATGCAAAGTCTGATAAAATTTTTTGCATATGTATGGTTCTAATAAAAATTAATTTTAAGAAAAGAAGTGGAAATAATAATAAAATTTCAAATGATAGCAGCTTTAAAAGAATTTCAATGTATTCTAAATTATAAAGAAAATGTTATTGTAAATAAGTCTGGGGTGTTTTTGTATATGATTTAATTTTGTATCAAATTTGTTGGCTTCACATTAATTTTCTAGTACTGTAGAACTATATATAATTTTAACACTACTTGTACATGAAATAAAATTGTTTGCTTAGAATATTCAATTGATTTTCTCTGATATTTATATAATTAAAATACATCACTGACTAAAGATCAAGCAACCATACATCGTTAGAAATTAGCAATTTAATTATTAATTTTCACTTTGAATTTTTTTTTTTAATAATATAACTTTTTTTGTAACAGTTTAAGTGCTTATATTGTTTTTTCCATCAAAAGGCATAAAAAGCATCATGCAATAAATTATAAATCAAGTTTATGAGATAAACTAAGTTGTCTCAGGAAATTAGCTAGTCATCATTTAAAAATTAAAATACTAAGTTAAGGTTAACAATTACAAAAATTATAGTATAATTGAAAGAATGTAATAGAACATATGCATGGCTATATGTCCAATTGTTCAAAGAATAGTTCAATTGAATTTTATTTGTTGGAAGCTTAAAAGTTTTTCTGCTGTGTTATATTTACTGATAAAAACAAATTTAATATATTTGATATTAAAGGTTGCATAATGGTTTTGAAAAATCAAAAAAATTTGATAAAAGGACTTGCTTCCATTCAGTAGACAATTCAATAATTGAATAGTTGTGATGTAGAGTGCATGTTATATAAATATTTTTAATTATAATTGTTACATTGCCAGAAAGTATTTTGTGATTATTAGAAAAAAATTAGGTTGTATTTTTGCCATTAAACTATATTTTTTATGTAGTTACTTTGTTATAGAGCATTGAAAATTATCTTGCTCATTTCTGTCTCCATATGTGTGTGTGCTTACGATACCCATTTTGCTCTGCAAACACTAACCCCTATGGCAGTTATTTTTTCTATGAACTAGACCACTCAACATTAACCGGACCTTTTTTAGTGATCTGTATACAAGTTACTTGTTTTAAACCAATATACAATGAAAAACTAATTATTTTTCCATGTAATTCAGAGCTGGTTTCCAACTTTGTAAATATTGTTATCTTTATTAATTAATGAACTGTGTAAAAAGATTTACGACTCTTCAATTTCTTGAAAAAGCTTAACTTAAAAAAATTACTTACGTAAAAAAAAATGTTCTTCACCTAATTTTTTTACTGTTATGCTTTTATAAGTATCAAATTATAAACATGTTAAAAGAAATTAATTATTGATTAGAAGTATTTTTAAATACAATGAAAACTAACATTAAAATTCTGAAAAATTCAATAGAATTTTGTAGACACTTACTAGAATCTTCTAAAATTGGCAAATTCCAACAATCATTGAAGTATAGTACATGCCAAACTATGTAGTCCATTGATTGTCATATCTTTTCTTAATTTTTTATTTCTAATCCTATATACATGTAAGAAAATAAACTGGTTGGATAATAGTTTTAACTAATAAAAATATTAATATATGTATATATATATATATATTATTAATTAAAAATTACTATTTAAATAAAAACGATTATTTAATAGAATTCAGATAACTTTTTAG
>BPLQ01000307.1:200521-212034 GCA_021605075.1 Caerostris darwini
GTTTTTATTTAAATAAAAAGTTTTTTCAGTGCTGTAAAATTTGAGTTTTTGAATATTAAATATCTGTTATTTCATGTTAAACTTTAAAAAAAATTATATATTTGAAAACTCTTGTATTGTATGTGAATAATACATGTAATTATTATAGAGCTTTTAAAATGGATAATTTAATGTTAAAATTTGTAAGTTGTATCATATAACCTTGTATAACCATATAACCATAATTTTTTACAGTGTATATAATAACTGAAAGTTGTTCTGATGATGCTATGAGTATGGATACTTCTACTGATTCCATTTGTGCGAACAATCATGACGATCAACATATTTCAACTCAACTCTTCTATTGCAAGTAGACAATTTTGATAATTTTTGCATTAAAAGTCATTGGTGCAGTTTGGATTATGAATATCAATCTATTGATATTATTGGCATTGTAAAAGAAACTTAATGTGTTGCCTTGTTGCCAAAATTGTCGTGCCGGCCAAATTCCTAGCTGTATGTGGGTATGAAGTATTAGATATGTGCTTCTGTTACCAAACCTGGAATTCTTAAACAAGGTAAATATTCTTGGTGTTTGCTCTATCATTAAATTTTATTATAAGTCAAGACAGCTTGCAGGCTGCATGCTGCCCAACATGAAATTGTAAATTAATGTTCACTTTAGGGGTTGTGTCAAAACGGATTCTTGCTAATTTTTCGATTAGTTATGAATATTTTTCTTTAGTCTTGCAAGTTTTTCAAGGAGAATAAATTGGAGTATTTTATAATTATTCAAAACTTAAAACTGAGCAAAGGAGATGTAAACACTCTTTCTAAACTTCTCTATCTAGTCAGAAGAGTTGAAGAAAGAATTTAAATAATGTTATTCTCCTCAGATTGTAACTCTTCAATAAGCACGAGTGACTGGTGCTCAGTACCACAGGTTTCAGGTTCAAATCCCAGCGGTGCCATAGATATTTGTAGTGGTTCGTAATTCACTTTAAACCATAGGTCTGGGAGTATGCACTTTGCATCCAATGAAGTTAAAAGGGCCATAGATGAATATTTTCACAACCTTCCAGACTCTCACTTCCGGGAAGGAATACTGATGTTGGAGAAACGTTGGCCAAGTGTGTTGAAGTAAAGGGAGATTATGTAGAAAAATAAAATCTTTTTTTTTTTAGTAAAAGTCAGTCTTTCATTGTCAGGCCGAGAACTTTTCACCTTACCCTTGTATGAATGTAGGTAGGTAGGTATTTAAATTATCTAGAATTTTTCACCTTACCCTTGTATAAATGTAGGTAGGTACCCTTGTATAAATGTAGGTAGGTAGGTATTTAAATTATCTATTTTTAGACATATTGGAAAACAAGCATTTATAATAATCAAATAATTTCTGATTATTTTATTTGTTACTAAATTAATTTTTTTATTTAATTCAGTAAAATATATGAAATGTGTAAAAATTTAGATCTGGTCCATTTTTCAGTAAAAAAAATATGTATATATATTCAAAAATAAATAGGTTGAATTCTATAATGACTCTCAATTTTAAATGGTGGGAATAAAATATTCTCACAAGTTTTGCTGGGAATTTTACAATATCTATTGTTTTATTTGAAATTATTTACTGCAGTTTCTTTCTACTGTCAAAACTTGTCAGACAAAATTAAAAAGAAAAGTTATCAATCATTATAAAAATATTTTAGAAAAGTAGTGATATTTATTTGTGAAACGTTTTTATGTATTAAACTTCTTAATTATAATTTTATATTTCTGTTTGAAATAAATTAATAACTTAATGTTATAAGAATATAAGTAAAAATTAAATTCAACAAAGTACATATTTGCTTTTTATTTATTTATTATTTTTTTTTTGTTGTTGTAATTTATAGTTAGATATAACAGTATAGCTTTTAAAATTATTTTATATTTATTTTTTGTATATTAATAATTCTATTTCAAACAGCAAGTAAGTAGTGTATACATGAATCATTCATATGCTGTGTTTGTCAAATCTCATCAAACAAAATTTTTTTTCTTGTTTAAAATGGATGTTTTTTATTACAGTAAAAATTTTGCTGTTTTTAGAATTGTGTATATATATAATGTTTAAAAGATTCAAATTGAGTTTTATATTTGTCTTGCACTAACATATTTTAAGCAACAAATTCAAAATAATCACTCGGATATTAATTAATTTTCAAGTTAAAATTTAAAATAGTACATGTTGATATAAAGTTATAGATCAGAAGCAATTTGGGTGCAATTTAAAATTTTTTGTTGTATATCTTTTTTTGTATTAACTGTCAGTATGGGTGGAAGAATTATAGTTAGGTTTAATTAACTCTTGGTATTGCTGCAGAAGTTAAGGGTTTAGTCCCCAATTGCTGTGACATGTTTTTTATGTTCTTCATATCACAGTAACTGAGGAACAAAAACCTTAACTAAAATTCAACATTTTGCTCTTAATATAATTATCATTCTGCAAAGGATATTTCTGCTTTTGATTAATCATATTCAGCTACTTCAAGTGTTGCCTTGGCAATTGCTATAAATTAAATTTCACCTGCATTATAGTTTATACCTCAATAACAAATTTAATTGGAATGTCTTTCATCATTTTAAGTTGGTCATATAACTAAATTGAATTAAGTTTCTCTTCTGATGTGGGTGTTAAATATGAAACTGAAGAAAATCAGTATTTTTTTTAACTTTAATTAATTAAGTTTTTATTTATATGTGTGCACAGGGAATAATCATGGAGAATTTTTACTGATTTAGCCTTATATATGTGATTAGTGGTGTTATGTGATTTATTTTATATTTCACAGGCATAACTGTTGTATTATGATATGTTAACGATTAAATTTTTGATATCTTATTAATAGTGGTTAACTATTCTAATGTGTTACAATTGTTTCAGCTGCGAGATGTAAAGAAAGTTTCAAATCTTTACGAGACAGACATATGAAGGAGAAAGATCTACTGAATCTTCCTAGTGAAAGTCGGAATAAAACAAGGAAACCAGTCATTATATAGTGCCGTGTTGTTTTTGGATCTACACCTCTAAACAAAAAGGTATTTAATTCAAAATATAGAATAGAAGCAATTACTAATATTATAAACAAAATGAATAAAGAGATTTTACCATAAAGAATTTTTATATTAAATTCTAAATGCAACATATATGAATAAATATTGTTTTGTTTTTTTAAAATGTAATATTTTTATAAATTTAAAATTCCAGTAAAAAATGTCTATGCATATTTTGCTTATTTAACGAAGGAAAAATATTTTTAATATGAATAAGTTTCAAAATTATTCAGCTGGATGCAAATATCAATATTAATAACCAACATTAAAGCAAAAGTTCAGATGTTTACTAAAAGATATTACAATATGTTCACAGAAGTAACCATCCAAATAAAATTAAACCACAGAAATATTATTACATTGCCACAATTTTTTTTAAATATTTAAATTATTTTAACAAGTTAAACTGAAATTTTCTTTTTTACTTATCAATTTAATTGAAATATTAATCCTATTAAATTCATCTTAAAATTTCAAAACTTAGAGAACATAAAATATTTTAAGTTTATTACATAAATTATCAAGCAAATATTTATAATCCATATAATTTTGTTGTAAAAATAATACATCCATTTCTGTTTTATAGATGCCTCGATGTAAATGGGATATGGGGAAGGAATTTATCAAAAATTTGTTATAAATTGATATTTTTATTTGATCGCTATATAAATTTAACATCTAATAACAAAATTAGATAATTTATATTTAGAAGCAATAAACAATTAATGAATTCAACAACAACAACAAAAAAAAAGTAAGATAACATAAAAAGGAGAATTGTAAATCTTTAAATGAAACTGATAAAAAAAAAAAAATCATTATCCATGGCCTGTGTCTAACACACGATGGTCCTGTCACTCTAGCTGTCCTACACTGCAGAAATTTTCCCTCAATTGGGGTGCACTTTTTGTGTACATATTGCTATCTGCTGCTTTCAATGCAGAATCCTGTCTCCATCTGGAAAAAGGGTGTTGTTAAAGCCAGGAGGATATTGTCTTTTCTTTAAAGATGGCATGGCATCATCAGAAAGTTATGTAAACATACAGCATCTGTAACAGTTGCCTTGCATGCGTCAACACTGGCAATTATCGACTTCAAAATATCCAAAGCACTTGGCGTGTTAATTTTGCCATATTCAATGGCATAACCAATTGGACTTATTAAATAAAAAGATTTATTTCAACTATTTTTATTGTTTTATATTAAAAACTTTAACCATAACTGACAAAAACCACTTAATGCCAAGAATAAAATATTAAGTGAAATCTTAATCAATCTGCATGTACAAATTTATGTATCTAAACTTGGTCTATTCAGAGCATCTTACAGCAGAAACCATTGAATGGATTGATATATGAAAATCGATATATGGACTATGCAAAAGATGTGAAAAAAAATTATTCCAAAATAAGCCATTTCAAGATTTGAAACATAATGCTGAGCAATCATCTTTTTTTTAATATATATATTCAAAACCAGATTGTTAAAGCATTTAATTTATTGAAAACAAACTATTTGTAAATAGTTCTTCTCATTCTCGTCCAAGTCTCGTTCGGCTTCATTCACATGCTGCATTAATTCTGCCATAAGATCTTGTATTTGATGAGCCTCATAATCTAGACAGAGAATATAAAAACATATTTCTTTTTTACACAACTTTACTTATTAAACATTAAATCAGATTAAAGGGAGAATTTTACTTAAATTAAATTGATAAATAAACATTATTTCATCTTTTACTCTTGCATCTACTAAATAAATTTTTCTTTTTAAATTACAAGCACTCTCTTTTAATGTGAGTACCAGACCGCCCGCGCTTAATCGAATTTAAATCGGTACATTTAGGTTGGGAAACTACAATGAAAATATGTTTTTTGGATTTTTGTGAATACTAAAATCTTCAAACTTTTATGTGTCAACTACATAATCATGTTCATCATTACTCACAAAGCTAAATATGAACATATTTTTCTGCAATTCATAAAAAACATCCATCACATAAATAAGGGGGGGGGGGAACAATGCAGTTCTCATTTCCAATTTATTTTCTTTTAAACATGGTAGGAAATCAAAATAAAGGATACAAAAAACAGATTCTGAATGTTAAGTTCTCTTCAAGCATTTCAAAATAAATTGTACACTAAGAATCACAGAATAAATAGTAATAAAATTACACTTCAATTCAGGTATTATCATTATATTTGAATTCCAAAATATATCATAATATCCAAATTTTAATCTTGCCACCAAACTCGCTTATTTCCAAAGACACCTCTTCACACTCCATCTCTTCTTCATGCAGCTTAGCTAGAAAATACATATTCTATTAGCTAGAGTTCTCGGTTTTCTATACAAATTGCAACTAATATTTGTTTAAAAAGCATTGTAAAATTTGAAGAATTTAGTAATTTTCAACAATAACATTAATGAGTTCAATGTTAATTTTGATTTATTATAAAGAATGTTTGCTATTTGTAATAAATATCTTTAAAATTATAATGTTGCCCTAATTTTTATTCTTATAAATTATTCAGTCTATTTATATGATAATAAAATGAAATTAATTTTTGGAATAATGTACAGGAGAATAAACTTTATAACATTACTAAGAAAATTACGGATGTTTTACCTGAAATGCATGCTTCAATTGGTGAATGAAGGCCTTTTCTTACATAGAATTATGGAATTTTCTACAAAATATATATATTGTTAATGCTCTAATAGTTTTGAAGAAAAATTGTTTTAGATTATTATGAGGAGTGAAGACTGCATTTGACAGCAACATTTATATATAAATTGTAAAAGTTATCTTAACCTATGTGTTCTATTTTATTTGATTACAAATTTGATATCTTCTACCATATATAATTATAAATTAAAAATCATAAAATGATCAAAGAAGAATGAGATGTTCCATATATTTGAAGAGGGACTGAAAAAAAGGATTAACAAGCATCAAGTGTTAAATGCCAATTCACAATAAGTGTGATATATTTTTAGGCAAAAATTTTCAGAATAAACTGAAAAGTAATTTGAGTAAAATTGCATATAATTTATTAATTTGGTAGCATAAGCAAAAAATGAAATAAATATATTGTCTGTTTGCTTTTGATTAGAAATTGATACATGATGCAAATTAAAAAAATAATATACTCATAAAATTAAATAAAATATAACATTAAAAATGACTAAAAATAAGCACCTAAAAGTTAATTATACAGTTTTAAAATTAATTATAGTCATTCACAGCCTTTTTTAAACTAACATCATGCGACTAGATAAAAGTTTTAAGAATATTTGTTGCTGTTCAAATTGAAACACGATGTTCATTAATTTGTATTACTACTATATAAGAACATTTTCTAGAGCATATAATAATCTTTACTAAAATAAAATATTAACACTTAAATGCTTACCTGGAGCATCCCCATCACTTATTCCAAAATTAATAAGTCATAGATGATATTCTCCTGCCATTGGTTGATCAGTATCAAATAATTTTTTCTGTTAAGTACAAAAATTAGTTTTCATGGAGATTTAATCAATTCTATAACAATATTTTATTAAATATCTTAGGAAAGAAATACCATATCCATTTCAAAGCAGGAAAAAATTAAGTAACACAACAATATATCAATAAAAATAGGAAAGACTTCAGACATTTATTAAGCTAATTATACAGTAGTAAAATTTTCAAATGTTCTGCCTTTATTAAAAAAAAAAAGAAAATAATAGTTTTTAGCAATTAACACATTTTTAACCTGGGAAAAAAGTTTAATAATTTAACTTTATAAAACTATACTTAATACACAAAAAGGATTTTAATTTACAAAACAATACTCACACACAATGAAAAAAATTTTCTCCATGCAGAAAAGTCTATAGTGTATTCTTTAGTTTTAACTTTTAACGCAATTTAATTTTAAATAAAACGGAATGAAACAAACATCCGTTAAATAGGCATTGTTTATATTATTTGAATTTAATATAAGTAACATTTTGAAACATGATTCATTACAAGCATTTTTTTTTTTTTTTTTTAGTTTACTATAATATTATATAACAAGCAATTGCATAAACAGTTTTAGTTCACTCAATGGCGAGAGTCGTACAAACATGAGAATTTGTAAAAACTTAAAGACAATTTTCTTACAAACTTGTATTATCATAAAAGACCCAGTTTTTTGAGTAGCAGATTTTTAAACGTAATATGAAATAAACATTTTAAATTAAAATTCTAGCATTCTATTTTATGATTGACAAATTATTAGATGCAATTCATATCTTATCAAAAAAAATTTTTTTTATTTATAAAAGAAAGATGCTGAATTGTCCATTGACTAAATTTATTGAAACTTATAGTATGTGTAGATCATGGCGATATTAACTGGCCACAGCAGTAAAACTCGCACCTTTTGATAACTACAAAAATTAAATAAATTAATATTCATATATGCATTTTTTATCAAACCAGGGAAAAAAAAATTACTTTAGATATTAAAATTGTCAAATGCATTCCTGCCAACATGTCACTTCTGAAAATCCTACATTTTTTCAAAACTCTTACTTTAGCACATCAAACGTATACCAACTTGTTTTTTAGGGCCATAAATGTATATTTATTATGAAATTAGTCTAAAATTTCATAATCCCCTACATTATTTGTTCAAATACAGGATATTAATTCTAATTAGGAAATTTTAAATTATTGAATAATGTATTTTTTTCCCCCCATTCATTCTTTTTAAAAATTTTGTCTATTTAAAAGTAAAAATTTTTTACAAGTTATTTAAAGCGGGGGGAGGGAAATTAGCAATGGTATTTACTTGAAATAAATAATTTACAAGCATAATATAAAGTGTTTACCTATACATTTTGCATTGTGGCACAGTATACTTATAGAATACCAATATTATTTACATCATGAATGTTAAATTACAATAAAAGAGCAATTTTTTAGACTATAATTATCAATTTATTGCAATTCACAAATTGTTCCATCTGTATTAATAAATAAGCCATAAAAATTATACATTTTTAATTTTTCTTTTAATCATAAAAAAATAAATTGAAAATTTAATCATTGTCTGAAATATGGCACAAGATTAAAAAATAAACAAGTCTGTGAATTAATGTATAAATAATTTTAAGAACCTCGCATAATATAATTGTGAATCAAGTGCTTAATACACAAGTTACAGAGTTTTCCTTGCAAGACATTTAAATATGTTTAAAGTTTATTTATTTTGTATTAATGTTACTAATGTAATAGTAACAAAAAAAAAAAAGAAGTTTTTATTAAATTAAGCAACAAAAAAAATTAGCTAATAAAATATTTTAATGCATAATATATATCAAATCAACTACTTAAATATGTGATAATTAGTGTTGGATCGATGACCCCCCTTCCTCCTAACTAATAGAATTTTTCCTTTATTATATTTTATTTTTTACGGATATCTCCTGCCTAAGATTTGAAGTACTTACATGCTCATCTCATTAGAAGAAAAGCGCAAAACAGATCAAACAAATTTTCATTTTAATTTAGACTTATTTAATAATCATATATGTGATCTAGAAACATGTTGACTGTTACAGAAGGACACCATTGTTATTTTGACTAAATATGAAAACGACTTCGAAAATATTACTATGCATGCACAAATTAAAATAAATGTTTTCACACTCACGTAGAACCAGAGGTTCCCCTGAAATTTCAAAAAGACAGAATTAGAATGTGAAGAGCAATGCACAAAAATTGCATTTATAGTATAAGCCGCATAACTTTAAAAAATCTTTACTTTTTTTTTTAAAGAAGATTTATTATTTTTACAGCCAAAAAAAATATTAAACTTAAAATTATTTTTAATTTTTGTAATTAAAGTTTTAGAAGAAATACAGCCAACATTCATAAAGGCTAAGGGAAAAAAAGACTTAAAAATGGATAAATATATTATTTTATAATATATTAAAGGTAATATATTATTTTCTAATAACAAAGTGATAAATTAATAAGCTAGATTTTGAAAATATGAATTTTTTTTAAAAAAATGTTATTTAAATTACAATGACAATCAACTATGTTCATATTTATTATATGTGGTTATATTTTATAGTAGGGAATTTCAAATGTTTTTGATGAAAAGAAAGAGCATGTAAAGAGCTTTGTCCCGTATGGTTAGAAATTGAATTGTTTAATTCTTGTAAGAATTCAGATCCTGATTTTTTGGTTTTGAATTTCTTTTTATCTTTGATATTGCAAATTAGTATTGTAGCCAGGGCCAGATTTAGATGAAAAGAGGCCCTAGGCTATTCCACTTATGAGGCCCTTTCACCTCCCATTTTTAAGTTAGTAAATTACATGAGACATAATAAAATACATCATTACTGTGATATATATCAATATGTTAAATGAAACATGTTGTGATTGGTACTAATCTTTATAAAAAATGTGGTATGGATAATAAATTAAAAAAAAAGTCGAGAACACTTATTTATATACAAATGAACCGAACGCGTTGATCTTAACCAATACATTTTTTATATTTGTTTATTAGTCATGTGTAGAATTTCTCCATATTTTCGATTCAGTGTTTACTGTTTTTAGAATAGTGTAATTCTAATTTTGCTAACAATTTGAATGTAGGCCCCTTCTTGATCTTGAGGCCCTAGGCTGAAGGCTAGTTAGCGGATAGGAAAATCCGGCCCTGGTTGTAGCTGAAGTATAGGAGAGTTTTTTCAAAGATTGTCAGAGTGAATTGAATGCTGTGGTTAAATTATTAAATAATATCTTGCACTGTTGGGGTTTGTCAAAAAAATAAAGTGACTTTTGTCTTGTTAGCCACAATTTAGCATACTCTGGCATTATAGTGCCGAGAATAGCTACTAAAACTGGAGATGATAATGCGGAGTTTTTATTACCGACAAATTGTCGAAGTTCAGAAACTGAAAAGTTATTTTTTTCCTCGAGTTCAGTAGCTAATTCTTCTAATTCTATGTCTAATGGAATATCATGGATCAGAAACCGAGTGGTAATTTTTTCGGGGTAAATAGATTCAATTACTGGAAGACTCATAATTTTTTTAGCTGTTTTGAAAGGATTAGTCGATATTAGGTATTTCCTGTGACAGGTAATGTGCGTATTATCCACATGTTTAAGAGTCGTTACTGGGCATTTAATTATCTATTTTGCTTATTAACTCAAAGGGCATGAGACCACCGCTATGTTTCAACATTTTACAAAGAAGGAGCTAGAGGTCGCCACGCGGCCAAGGATCTCCGTAATAATCTACAATAAGAGTCGTTACTTTAGAGGCTAAGTTGTTTTTCAGAGTCTTGAGATGAGTTTTCGGAATTATTCCTACTGGAACCTCGAGTATAACATTAAAAGATTAAGCTCAGTGTCAGGCAGCGATTTATAAATTCTGTGAAATGTTTCGTTGGAATTTGAAGTTCAGATCCTCTCCTGAGGAATAATCCATATATGAAGTGATGAACGTGGCACTCGCCGTGTTCTAATGAAGGAAACTAAAAATATTAAGTAAAAGCCAGTTTTGTTCTACATAAAACTCAAAGATTTGCAAAAAAATGTAAATTTTTAAAAGAACGCAGAAAAGTAAAAAAAAGATTAGATTGTGTACTTAATTTGAAGGTCAATATCAAAAACAAAGCAAATATATTTATCATCTTCAGAAAGTTGAATAACAAGAGCAATTGGTTTAAGTAACTTCACGAAGTCCACAAAACCACACTAGTTTCAAATGAAATCTGTATTGTTGTATTCTAATTTAAAAACATAACTCTGAGAAATTCCATTTTATTCCTCGTTCTCTGGATGAAACAAAAAATTCCAAATAATATTTTTAAAATAAACAAAATTCCTCTCTTTTGAAAGCAATTTAGTGTTAATTAATATCAAAGCACTTTAAATTCCATTTGTTAAAAAATATCGTAATTTACAATTGAGCAATTATCATATTTTCATTTAAAAAAAACGTCATTTTTAGTATCAAACAGAAAAAATTTGATTTTTAATCACACTTTTTAATATTTTATTCGTTTTGAATGAATAAGTTTTTTAATATCTATATATATTTTGTTCAGATATTAAAGCAGCAGCTAAAAACAACTCAACATCATATTGACAGTTCTTGTATGATTCTTTAAAAATTTTGATCTGAATTTTTATTCTGAAAGCGAAATTGATTTTCGCTTTCAGAATGAAAAAAATCGAAATTTCGTAATAAGTGAAAGCGAAATTTCGTAAGTGATTATTCGTTTAAATAATACTTCGACATTTTAATTGATTTTGTTCCTTCAAACGTTGCATTGTACTGTGATTTATTACTTTCGAAACAACTCGCCATACGTGATTCTACCGATGTACACTCATGTTCATAAATTAAGGATAATTCAGAATCACACAGAAATTGAAC
>BPLQ01000307.1:220544-239527 GCA_021605075.1 Caerostris darwini
TGAGGCCCTAGCAGGAAGCCTAGTTAGCATATAGGAAAATCCGGCCCCGTCTCGCAGCAATACTGAATATAAGATAACATGCAGCAATGCTCGAAAAAAAAAAGATATGAATTTTTCGAAAGAAAAATGAACGTAATTTATCTGTGTGTAAAAAAAAATAAATTACCTGGCAACTGGGGTACCGATTACGGAGTACCAACAGGGGAAATACCCTTTAAACCTCCTCATCTTAATTCATAAATATGCTTTAAATTTTAATTGGCTGCTTAATTAATGTTAGTAGAAATGCAATATAAAGTTTCTAAAAATTCAAGTTAAAAGGTACTAAAAAAAAAAAAAAAATAAAAAAACTACTAATAATAAAAGTAAGATACAAAATAAAAGAAACTTAAATTAAATTTAAATTCAGTACAATTAGGGACCAGTTGTCGATGCCAAAATAATGAAAAAAGTAAACAGTTTTATGAACTCATTTAACCAAGTAAACAAGGGATTATGCTGAACGGTGAGAGCAGTTAAAAAAATTACCTTTTTTAATTAAAGCATTTGCAATAAGGGGGAGGGGGGCGGAAATAAAACCAGTAGAAATGGAGAATAATGAATGAGCAGACATTTTTGTGAATGAGCTTCGATCGGTAAAACTTTACCTTAAATTATAATTTGTTAAATGCTAAATATAAAATAAATCATAAAAGTACTGGAGTCAGGGCCGGGTTTTCCTATAGGCTAACTAGGCTTCAGCCTAGGGCCTCAAGATCAAGAAGGGGCCTACATTCCAGTTGTTAGCAAAATTAGTATTACACTATTCTAAAAACAGTAAATACTGAATCGAAAATAAGGAGAAATTATGAAATAAATTTATCTGAATTGAATTTGCTTTAATCTTCAATGCATTGAATACATTTAATTTAATTTCATAGAAAATAAGATAATTTTTATATTAATTAATAATTAAATTAATTTTAATTAAGATTATATAATCTTATTATAATATATTAATTATATTATAATATCTTAATTTAAATTAAGATAATTTTTTTTTTCATATTTTATTGTCGTTGTCAAAGATTATTATTATTGCATTTTGTTTCTTTGGAAATGTCGCGTGTTATGTTTGATTAGATATTGTTACAAGTACTCTATAGGGTGCTGAGAATAAATGTCCAAATAAGTGTTCGCGACTTTTTTTTTTATTTGTTATACGTGCCACATTTTTTATAATTAGTACCAATCACAACATGTTTCATTTAACATGTTGATATAGATCACAGTAATGGTGTATTTTATTATCTCTCATGTAATTGACAAACTTAAAAAAGGGAGGTGAAAGGGCCTCATAAGTGGAATAATCTAGGGCTTCTTTTCATCTAAATCTGGCCCAAGAGTACAGGATTTTCCCGCGCATTTCTACAGGCGTGCGCCCGCCCCCCTTTCATGTGACCTACGAAGCGGACAATTTATCTTGGAGCAAATTCGGGCCTGAATGGCCGAGTGGCTGGCGCTCTGGCGCTCGGTACCACAGGTTTCGGGTTCGAGTCCCGGCGGTGCTTGTAGTGGTTCGGAATCCACTTTAAAAAGTAGGTGCCGTTCAAATAGGATCGTAGAGCGTTGCGGGGGCATTGTTACTCCGCGTCCGTGGCTTATCTTCAAGTTACACGCGCCCCCTGGGTAATGCAAAGTGAGTACGTCTGTGCAGCACTTGCCTTAAGGCATCCAAAGACCAAGCTGTCTGTGTTTGCCAACTGCATTAGAAAGAAAAAAAATCTTGGAGCAAATCAGAACGCGCCAGAGACTTTTTATGTTCTCTGTAGCCCAGGGGTGGGCAAACTTTTTCGGACGAGGGCCAAAAATCGGAAGAAAAAAAAGTTTGGCGGACCAAGATAAATTTTTCTAAGATTTTTAAAAACAATATACAAGAATTGCGATTTAAATATGTTAATGAGACGAATGAAATTGCGATTTCATTTTTAAAAGTTCCTTATATTGAGGTTCGAAGTGAGATGTACTGATTCTAAGGAACGAGGCTAAATGCTCATCTGTCAATCTACTTCTGAAATAATTCTTTCTAAGGTTCATAGTTGGAAACACTTGTTTACATATATAAGATGGCACTGATTTTCTGGGCGTGAGATATTAAATTTGGGAAACTTACTTTCGATAATGATTTGTAAAACTCTTAACTTGTTGGCGCCAATCTACAGCTATAACTAACAAAGAACTTTTAACACTTTACCGATTGAAAACTGTCTGCGCTTGCCATTTCAGTCGATTTATGTTTTGTAGAACAAAAATAAAGAAAGTAAAAAAATTACCAGGTCCTTTGAAAAAAAGGAAGAAAAAAATAGTTAATCAAAGTAGAAAAGGAGATGGATATATAATATATAGATATATATTTCTTTTAATTTGCTTCGAACCGGCAAATTAAAATTCTATCCGCTGGCCGGATAGAATCTTCCGGCGGGATGAAGTTGGCCCGCGGGCCGTAGTTTGCCCATCCCTGCTGTAGCATATTCAGTAGTAAATATGGATCCTACGAAATGAAGTAAACATAGTGCTGGTTTCAAAATCAAAGTGATTCAATTTGCGAAAGAAAATAGAAATCGTAGTGCAGCAAGGATGTTTTATGTTAGTGAAAGTTCCATGCGTAAGTGGAAGAAAAATGAAATGACAATCCCTAATATGTCAAGGAATAAATGCAAAATGCAAATCATCAATTTACAATTAGAAATCTTGCTGATGATGTTGGAATTTTAAAAGAATCGGTCAATTCCATTTTAGGCTTTAAACGCGTCAAATCTCGATTGGTACCGAAAACACTGAATGCGCCAGCTCACACTGCATTGATTCTTCGTGATTTTTTCGCCAAAAATGAAACCCATATCGTTCCACAACCACAGTATTCACACCGTGCGGCTTCTGGCTATTTCCTAAACGCAAAAGACCACTCCGGGGACACTGTTTTGAGTCGATTGATTAGTAGATTCAATGTGATTGATGTTAGATTCAATTTGAATCGCCGCACGCTTTGAAGGCCATCTCTGCCGATGACTTTTTAGCATGCATTGATTGTCGCATTGATGGCATAAACAGTTCAAAGAAGGCAGAGAACGCGTTTAAGACGAAGAGCCGCCTGGTCGACCATCAACCTCAACCGACGAATCTCCAAAAAATGTAAAAATTTGGTGCTTGCAAACCGTCGATTTACAATTAGAGACCTTGCTGATGATGTTGGAATTTCAAAATTCCATTTTAAAAGATGTTTTGGACTTCAAACGAGTCAAATCCTGATTGGTACCGAAAACACTGAATGCGACAGCTCACACTACATTGATTCTTTGTGACCTTTTCGCCAAAAATGAAACCCATATAGTTCCACAACCACCGTATTCACACCGTGCGACTTCTGGTTATTCCCTAAACTCAAAAGACCACTCCGGGGACAGCGTTTTGGGTCGATTGAAGAGATTCAAATTGATTCGCAGCGCGCTTTGAAGGCCATCCCTGCCGATGACTTTTTAGCCTGCATTGAGGATTGGAAAAAAAGTTGGCATGTGTCCGGAGGGGATTATTTTGAAGGCGATGAAATAAATTTGGAAGAATAAATAAAGAGTTTTTGAAAAAAAGATAATTAGTCTTACTTTTTGGGCACAGTAGTAAACTTTTTTTACTTACATAAACTAAAATATACAATAATGAAACAAAAGTAAATAAACTGAATAAAATTTTAAATTAAAAATGCGAACATCATAAGAACAAATTATAAGGATGAGTAAGAATATTTGGAAAGAATAAAAATTAAAACAAATGCTTCGTTATTTCAAAAAGAACAGTTTATTTTTAAAACAATCGAATAAAACATTCGTAGAATATTTTTTATGAGAAAATAATTAAATATATCGATTCATTATTAAAATAATGAGTTAAAAGGAAAAGAACTGCTTATAAAATAAAATAATTCTTTAAAGAAAAGAACTACTTATGAATTAATTTCAAATCATAATAAATCCTTTAAAAATACGCTAATTAATAATTATATGATAATTTGAAATATTACTGTCAAATTCTAATTTAATCTAATTTAACTGTCTTTATTATATCCCTTCACACAATGTTTGTATCTAAATTATTTTTAATTGAAAATTTTCTTATTAAAAGAATTAAAAGGCTAAATAATTAATCTTTTATCCAATTCCTTTCTAAAAAATTTTTTATCAAATTCCAATCGATAATTCAGTCTTGGCGTTCTTTTTAAAAATGGATTTTAAGATATTTACTTTTGCATCATGATCTGAGTATATCGACAAACACAAAAGAATAGTTAGTATAAACTTCTTTTTTTTTTTTTTTCTAAGTGTTTACAACAGAACTTTACATAATTTTGTTTTGCGCTCTACGGTCTTCTTGAGCACACGAATGCTAAACAGACCGGGACCTACAGTTTAAAGTGGATTCCGAACCGCTAACAAACATCCATGCCACCGCCAGGATTCGAACCTGAAGCCTGTGATACCAAAGGCCTAGCCACCAGGCCGCGAACTTTACAAAAAGAAAACTTTAGATAGAGTCTGATTAAATGCGTTTCGTTATAAATTAATAAAAAAAGAAAAAAAATTAAATTATCTAGTAGATTTAATAATTTAACTTTCTGAATTTTTTTTTTTATAAAATTTTAACTAATTTTATTTTTAAATTAATTTGTAGAAGCATTCGTCAACTTCCGTGAAATTTTACGTTAAAATATTCATTAGTGTTTGAGTTACGCCTGGTTTTGTGAGATGCTAAAATTGATTCCTGCGATTTTTGAAATGTCTCTTCAATAGAATCAAAACGGTATCCCCTGAGTGGTCGTACCCTGTTTAAGAAAGAGTTACAAGCTAGTATTAAAATCGCTATAATTTCAAAAGTATTAAAAGTAGGATAAAAGAAATATAGTTTTGTAAAGCAGAATAAAAGGGCTTCAATATAAAAAATTTACGAAGTCAAAACTCAAGTGTTTATGTTTAAAAATTGATTTTTGACCAAATTTCGTAATTTTGTTTTCTTTTATATTAAAGCCCTGTATCTGTTTTCCAAAAACTCTCTTTGTTTTAATCCTACGGTAAATAGTTTTGAAATGAAAGTGATACATTGACCACTATAAGAAGATGTAATTAAAAATCTAATAATTTTTTATGTTTTTTCATAGTTTTGAGTAGTAGTCTTATCAAATAGGTTTGCATTGTACAATTAAATCATTTTTTTAAAAATGTTATTGTACATAGCAGGGGTGGAAAATCTGCGCCAAGCTGCTCCAAAATTCATGCCTTTTCACATTCTGCTTCAAAAACGGCAAATTTGGCATTTCTGCGCCAAAAATGAGATATTTCCTTTATTTTGATTTAGTAACCCAGAAAAATAGCCTAATATGAATGAGCTTATCATCTAAGATCGTTATTAGAGGGGGATTAAGAATTAACCAATGTTATAAGAGTTCTGTTTTTTATGAGGTTTTTGCTGGCGATAGGATTTATTAGTTTTGTCTAGGCGAAATACATGGGGCGCCATCTATTGTTCTTTACAGAAACAAATAGCATTTGCTACTGATATATACTATTAAATGTCTCTACAATAACTGTTTCAAATAAATGTATTAAATTTAAATTAATTCCAAATTTTATTAATATTTTACATTTTTAAATTATTCACCACAAATAATATTTTTTTTAATTTCTAAAAATTTGTGAAACTTTTCTCTACAATTAATGCTTTATTTGTCCCTTTTTTATTTATTGTCTTATTAAACAATATCAAAATCTTAAAATAATTTTATTTTTGGTAATAATTAAAAAAATTAGCTGCAATCTGTCATTTGAAGGATTAGAGTTACCCTTTATTTTCCATTTATTATTTGAACTGAATTTCCTAAGCACATTTTTTTTTCCCACAGAAAATCTACAACTATATTATATCCAGAAATATTAAAATTACCAAAAATAAGATTTGTTAAATAATGTTTATGACATTTATCTACATGCAGTTATTGTTCATTTTCCTTATGCACGACATATTGGATGCATTTATTAATATTTTTTAATAGCTAACAATTTTTCTTTATTCTTCTTGTAACTTTGAATATTTTGGAATTCTTAGCAATGAATATTTTTTTTTCTACATTTTGTATTTTTTATTAAATTGGAGACATATAATTTTAGATTTAATTTCGAAACTAAAAAAACGCCACTTTGCACATTTATACAAATAAAATAACTTATTGTAAACATATAACCATTTTTTTCTTTCTCAATCAAAACTTGTATATCATTTGATACTTTTAGATTTTAAATGAATCTTTTATTTCTTAATACCATTTATTTAAAATAATTTGTATTTTAATTAAATAGCATATTTAATGTAAAAATAGCATGCCAAAACAAAATTCAGAGAAAAATTTAATATATTTTCTCTATTAAATAATTTAATAATAATTTTTTTATATGAAATCTATTAAAAATTGGTACAATATTTCCATAAAAAATATTCATAGCTAAAAATTCCAAAATATTCGAAGTTACAAGAATAAAAAAAAAATTGTTAGCCATTAAAAAATACAAAAAAATATTAATAAATACATCCATTACTGTAATGTGTCCAATTCAATAAGGGATGTGTTTATTAATATACATTAAATAAAAAGTTATTTTATTATCTATGCATTAAATAAAAAAATAACTTTTAACATTCGATTCTAATTCTAATTTTCTTCTTATAAACACATCAATAAATTAATTTCGTTTGAATTTCGAATATTATACAAAATGATTGAGTTTAATTCAGTTACAGTACGAATCTTGCACTTTTATTTCCCATGATTGCTAAATAATATAAAATTGATTAGTATATGCTTTGAAATCTGAAGAACTGTTAATGTAAAAACATACTGCTACGAAACCACAGAGAGAGAGAAAGATACTAAAAAAAATGCAATTTGCCCTGCTACACAGCTGCTACGAAAATCATTTTTTGATTTTCCACTCCTGTACATAGTCACATACCTTAAATAATCTAATAGCATTTCTCAAGTAAATTGAAAATAAGTGTAGTCAACCAGTACAAATTTCCACTTTATTACTTTAGAATAACAGTTATGTTTATGATGTTAGATGCTACCAAACATTTTTAATAACTGACATCATCTAGTGTCATGAAAAAAAATTGTTTTTATTTAATTTAAAAAAAATATATAATTAGAATTTTTCTTAAAATTATAAACAGCTAATTAGAGAAAAAAAAATAATGAATTGAAAAAAATTGGATTTATTGTAATAGCTTTAAAAAATATAGACTGTTACACAAATCACATTTCATAAAGAAAGAATGTTCATTTTTAAATGTTTCCAATAATTTTTTGAAATGCATTTACTTTTTTTTAAGTACTCTGTATATAAAGTAATGCCTTTCTCTAACTTGATCTGAGAATGCAAAGGATCAATAGATATACCGGTGAATAAAGATTCGTCACTCAATGATGACTCACAAATCAGCTCATAGTTTTTCAAATTTTGTTTATTTATTCATTTTATATTAGATTAATTTTTATCTATATCTAAATATTTTTAATCAAATAATTGTAATCATTTGCTAAATATAGAAACTTGTATCATGTTTAGATATATAAGATTCGTTAATTTCAAAGAAACATATAAAAATGGGACCAAAGATCATTGATGTTGAGTTCGATTTGAAATTATATTTCATGGATTTCAAAAGTATACTTTTAAAAGCTGAGTGCATTTGTATTTATTGACAAAATATGTCATTTCTAGGATGGAGTTTCCCAGACATGCACACTTCAGAGCTGGAAGAGAAGATTTACTTCATGACATTAGAGAACCACTAGCAGTAAGATTTTAATATTAATATTCATTTAAATATATGATTGAGTGCCTATTTACAATCATTAATAATAATTTATGTGCAATGAATTTATTAAGGCAATTCTAATATAACATAATTTAATCAAATACCAAACATGATTAAAAAATACTAATCAAATGTAAATTAAATAGTATTACTATTATTTTCCCCCTATAAAATGTAGTTATTATATCATGTAAATAAAAGATATCATCAAAATATAGAAAAAAATATCTTTAAAGGTAACATTTTACTGTATTAGAGTCATGTAATTTATAAACTATCATTTTCTTCTTCTTTTTTTTTTAATATTATGAAAATAAAATTTAATAAAAATCATTTAACTTAAATTAACAATCCAATAGTTAGCAATTACTAAGCAGTGTTAAAATATAAAATGTTTTTTTTTATTTCATACTTTTATATTATACTAATTTCAGTTAAAAATTAATATAAATTTCATTTTTTAATATGACTTTTATTTCCCAACTAGAATTATTTTTATAAATATGTCCAGTGGAAATTACTATCAATTGAATAGTAAAATTTTAGAATCGTGCAATCTCTGCATTAGAAAGCTGTGAATAATTCAAAACTTATAAGGAGAACACTTGACTCAATATTGGCATTGTGTTGCATATTACTATTATGTTCTCATTAAGCTCAAATGAAATAACTTAATGAATCAAAATCTATTTTTAATAAAAAATTATTGAATTATTTATAACAAAAATTATTTCTTTAAACTCGAATTTTGATTTTATATTGAAAATAAAACTACAGAAGTTGGTATACTTATCACTGTTTGAGTAATAGTTTTGTAATGCATGTAAATAATTTTGTAAACTAATTTGTTAAAGCTAATATATAAATTATTTATTTATGACTGATGAATGTCTTAATTAAACAATTCAATGTTTTAAATATGTTTCTTGTAAAGAATCTATGTATATCAATTGGTAATTTTAATTTGCTTTGCTACTAATAGAATAGTTTGAATGTTGGAAGCTATAGGTTTACAACAAAGTGTTAAAACTATAGCAATTTTTATTTTTCAGCGAGAGACAGCCAATAAACTCAAGGCAAGAGCAGAAAATGAATTGCTTGAGGATACAGAAGTAAATTTTAAAGAAGAAATTGAATCCCAGCCTGACAAAAATGCAGCTACAGGTGCTGTACCTCAAGAGAACTGCGGCCAAGCTATGCAAAATTTTCCAGGTAAACAAATGGAAATATTAGATACGTTGACCACTGATGGTTCTGAAAGTAAACGTATGACTGATGAAAGTCTTTCAGACAGAGATGACTATGAAAGTAAATTTAATGTGTTTAGAAAGAGAAGTTCAGAATATCATAACGAAGTTAACTCAAACCAACATGTTAAAAGAAAGAAGATTGAAATTTTAAATAGTAAGGAATCAGATGATAATCAAGCATCAATAGATAATTGCTCCATTTTGAATACAGGCAATAACTCTGATACAAATGAAGCTGACTTAAAACTGTTGAAAAAAACTGAGAAATTTATTATTGAAAGTAATACTGGCCAGGTTTTGTCTGAATTTCCTTCCACTACAATTTATGCTAAGCCAGATGGTAAGAATACATTGCTTAAAATTCAAATATTAAATGCCACAATTTATCTGGATTCTGGGAGAAAAAGTATTTGTGAAAATGCCCCAGTTCTAAAAATTACTGAAACAAGGCTTATGGATTGCGATCCATCAAATAGCTCGTCAATTAGACATGATCATGCACTTTACACAAAAAATAATACCAATTTTTCTGTAAATGTAACTGTTTTGGAAAACAAAAGGGATGAAAATGAAAACATCAGTGGCATGTTCAAAATGAAACATCAAAAGAATGCTCCAGATGTATTAATGGAGAAGGATTTGTCTCTAGACCATCTTTTTGGAGCAAATGTAAAAACACATTTTGATCATAAATGTCGAAATGAAAATGTCATCCAACATACAATGCAAAACGTAGAAGGAAATAAAGATAGTAACACAGTTGATTTTGACTGCAATCGTCAATGTTATAAGCAGGTTTATCAAGAAATGCGCAATCATAATGACTTGCAAAACATAATGCATAATGAAAGCAAGAAAAGAGAAATTAGAAAATGGGACACAGAAAAAGATTCTATTGAAAAGTATCGAAATGTGAAAAATAGCAACACTCTTCCAAATACTGAAATTACTGCACCACAGGAGTTAAAGTCAAAATTATCTTTAGAAAGTTTATGTCAAGCAGTTGAACAGAATTCTCACCCAAATTCACTTTTATATATTCCAAACTCTGAAGGCAAGGAACTAGAAGCCAATAATTTTGTTCAAGGTTCAAATACTCAAAGCGACAATGAAAAGAACATTTTTTGTGTTGATTCAGAAGATTCAGATTCATCAGATAGATTTCAAAACTTGGCAGTTAAACAAGGTAAACCTGCTTTAAATCAGCAAAATAATTCCACAGAAGTAAAAAAAAGAAGTTTTCAAGGCGGTGTATTACCTGTCAAGCCTGAAGAAGATTTAGTTCCATTAACAATTCAGGAACAGTATGCGATATTTCTTCAGGATCTATCAGATAGCCCTGTCAATCCTTCAATTCTGGAAAAGTATTCAATCCCAGACTATTCAACGCCATTCAGTGATTCTAAAATTGATGAGAGTTAAGGCTTGCATAATAAGAAATACTGATGATCTCATGTTGATCCAGTGGTTTTAAAAATTGAAACTTCTTATTATCTTTGTTTAGTATTTTTGTCTTTATTTAAAGAAATATTTTGTTTATGTAGATCCATGATATAAGGAGATAAATTTAAATATTTTATAAGTTAAATATTTAATTTTCGATTCCAATGTAATATGCTACTAAAAGAAATGTGTCTAGCATTTTAAGTTTCTATAAACTAATCTAATTTGTTCAAACTTATAAGATATTATGCACTTTACTTTATTTAGAGTTTCCTTCTGATTTAGGAATCTGATTATATAGAAAATAAACTAAATAAGCTTTTTTTAATTTAAGAAAAAATTAACTCATAATAATATTAAATATCAATCTGTTATTTAAGTGAATTTTATTTATGAATATAATGAAATTATTTTAGGTACCTTTTTTTTATACGAAACATTAAAAAAAAAAATCATTGATAAGATTTTAACCATTAACTGACGATTTCAATGACAATACTAGTTCATTAAAGTGCACTGAACAGTCAAGATCTATTTACTTTGAAATTTCTTTTACAATCAGGACTAGAATCTTATTCATAAAGTTTAATTATTTTATAGGCAATATTTACGTAAAATCAATCCATTTTTAGTAAGAGCAATAAAAATAGATGTTTACTATAAAGTGCTTTATCAAAAATTTTGCATTTGTAGATGAAAATTTCCAGAAATTTTTAAACTGCTGATAATCAGTGAGAATTCAATTTCAATTATGCAGGAATGTTTGTATCATTGATTTTTTTATCAAAACATTTAAATCAAATTGTTGTAGATTGTAAATAATTAATAATAATAATCTAAACTGTTTAAGTTGTTTTGTTAATTATAAAAAAATTAAGGAATAATTTGCCATATTATGTTATTAATAAGAATTAAATCGACTAATTGTTTGTGATTAAAGATACATTTATAAATTTTATTTTATTTACACGAAAATTACTTGGAAATTTTTTTTATTGATGTAAATGTTTAAACTACATGAATATTGTTTGATTAACTGTCTCATTGTGTTTTAATTTATTTCAAATATTATATTAAGTACTTAAAACTGGTTGGGTTTTATGAGTATTTAAAGTAAAAATGAACAATCTATGCAAAGTATAATAATATGTGAATCATTCAAATTCTTGTAATATTTTCTATAAATAAAAGGCCTTATGAATCATCATTAAACAATAATTTCAAAACCAAAATTATTTTGCAGTGATACAAAAACATTAACTTTTTTTTTCCATTTTAAAATCATGTGTAGAATTGTAGATTTGAATGTTTTTTAAAATTAATTTTTTGATATGTTATGCATTGTTAATGCTTTTTTTTTTCTTCAAAAATTGTATATATTCTCTTTATTTTTGATACATTTTTTAAAAAAAAAAAAAAAAAAAAAAAAAAATTATTTTGAAGAAATTTTCCTCTGTAAGTATGCATTCAAGAAATATTTTCATTTTCCAAATTAACATTTTTATTTTCTTATTAATTTTTGTAATTTGAAATTGCTACTAATAAAATAATATACAATCTTCCTACCTTATTATAATTTATTTGTAGTTCTTTCTTATAGATTACTCATTTAATGAAAGCATAAAATGTAACTTTGCAATATTTTGAAAAGATTATATTATATAACCTTAATTAATGAAATTTTCAAGATAATTTCCCTTTCAATTACAGTAGAACCTCTGTAAGTTGAACTTCAAGGGAGACGCCAAATAATTCGAGCTGTAGAGTTTTCGACTTATGGAGGATTTCGACTTGCGCAGATTTTGTAAGGAAATATTCTACTTGTAGAGGTTTATATTCTTTTTAACTTTTTGAGTTAGAGAGGTAAAATAAATAAAAATTCAAGTGACAGAGGTAATAAACATGTTTATTTGCAACTTAAAAGTTGTATTATGTACTACAATAAAAAATCAAAATAATTACGAAACAACCTTAAAATTAAAAAGATTATTTATTAAAAAAGTCAGTTATTATTTATTTATTTTTGCTTTAAACAATTCGATCGTTCTCTATCTATAGCATTATCTAAGCTATAAAGAGCAGAAAATTCTTTTTCTTCCAAGTTGCTATTTCATAGAATTGGTTATTCTATTTGCTATATACTCATACATTGTTTTCTAAGAAACAATGACGTGCATTGTCGGCAAATCCTTAAAGTCGGTAACTTATTTTTCTTCGAGCTATAGAAGTACAGTGGGTACAAAAAGTATTTGCACACATACAGTTTTGTTTACAATTCATAAAAAAATGCATTAAAAAGTCCAAAAATGGGCATTTTAAAAACACAATAACCTTATTCATCTAAACTAATTTTAAAAAATACAATAATACAAGTAAGAATAATTTTTTTGCAATAAAATTAAAATATCTTACGTCAAAAAAGTATTTGCACACTCAACTCAACTTTAGGAAATTTGCATTTTTTTGCTAATTATTTGATAGTCATCCCGCAGTAAATAACATACGTAAGTCGACTATAAAGGGAGGTAGTGTCGATACTTTATCAGTTGATTGTTGATTTCAATTTGTGATGGCACCTAAGAAATCTGAGTTACCGATGTCGTTGCGAGAAAAAATTGTTTCTCTTCGTGAAAATGGCCTAAGTTATCGAGAAATAGGTAAAAAAAGTAAATGTTTGCTTTTCTACTGTTCGGTACATTATAAAAAGTCACAAAGAAAGAGGATCTACATCAAATAACTTGCGTTCTGGACGCCCAAAGAAACTTTCACGGCGAATTAAGCGAAAAATTATAAGAGAGGCATCAAAAAATCCATTTGTTAGTGCGATAACATTAGCCAATGATGTCGCTTCAACATCTGGAGTTCAAATTAGTGCCCAAAGTATTCGAAATGTCCTGCACGATGCACAAATTTATGGAAGATCTCCAAGGAAAAAACCTTTTATAAATGAACGAAATAGACTGAAGAGACTCGAATTCGCTAAGAAATATATCAATAAGCCAATTGATTTCTGGAAAAATGTCATATTCTCCGACGAGAGTAAGCTCAATATCTTTAAATCAGATGGCAGCAAATTAGTTTGGAGAAAGCCTTGCACTGCTTTCCATACTAAAAAATGTATTACCTACAGTTAAACATGGAAGAGGCTCTGTTATGGTTTGGGGGTGCATGGCTAGCAAAGGAGTTGGTAATTTGTGTTTCATTGATGGGAATATGACAGCTCGAACCTATATTGATGTGTTGCGAGATAACTTGCCAAAAGTACAATAAAATTGGGTATCAGTAATTCGTACTATTTTCAGCAAGACAATGATCCGAAGCACACTGCCGGTATAACACGAATGTGGTTGCTTTATAATGTACCCAGAAGACTTGCTACTCCACCACAATCACCAGACTTAATTTGTGGAATTCTTTGGATTTAAAAGTAAGAAAAAAGAAGATTTCAAGCAAATCTGCACTTAAACAAGCTCTTATTGAAGAGTGGTTAAATATTGACCCTACTGTTACAGAAAATTTAATTAAATCAATGCCAGCAAGATTACAAGCAGTAATAGATGTTAATGGAATGCATACTAAATATTAGTTATTTGAAATTTTCTTATATATTATATTTCTTTTGTATTCATGCGGGTGTGCAAATACTTTTTTGGCACGAGATATTTTAATTTTGTTGCAAAAAAAATGTGTTATTTATATTATTGTATTTTTTCTGTTTAATTTAGGTGATTAAACTTATTCTACTTTGGCAATACCAATTTTTGTATTTCTTTATGCTTAATTTTATGATTTGCAAGCAAAAATGTAAGTGTGCAAATACTTTTTGTACCCACTATAAGTAGTTTCAAATGATCGAGTTGTGAAGGTTGTAAAAAAGATTGCAAAATAAACATTGTAAATGTTCGAGATACAGAGGTCCAATTTTTTTTTTCGAGTTAAGAAGGGAAAATATATGCTAAAATGGCTTATGGGGATTGACTAATTATTTCGACTTGTAGAGGGTTGAAATTTCGAGTAATGTGGGTTTTGGGACTTGAAGGGAAGGGAACAAAAAAATTTTTTCGAGTTGTGGATGTTTTTGACTTATCAAGGTTCTACTGTATTATTATTTTCAAATTATAATTCAAAGGCCACAAAAGAGAAGTAAATTAGATAAAAATAATTTAACATTATTTTCTACTTCCAGCCTTGTCAAAACAAAGATTTTTTTAACTTCTTAAAAGTATAAACCTAATTTTACATTTAATAAATCTGATAAAAGAAATAGAAATATAATTAAAAAAAAAAAACTCTATTATTTAAAACTTCCTAAAATTATCTTTTAACTTTTTTGTCATTCACTATTTCATATTTTTCTTAAGTTTTTATAGTAAAAATTGACAACTGACACTTTACAATTTAAATATTAGACACTTTAATAAAAATGAATAATAATAATTAACTTGCTTAAAAATTTTAATTTATAAATAATTGCATTTTTGAATCGTATGTTATTTAAACTGTAGTCTAACCTGGGTACAGATTTTAAATTTTAAAAGGGTTTCAGACAATTAAAATATTTCAGAAAATCTCTACAAATTTCGTTACTTTTATAAAATTTTAATCCATATTTTTATATAACAATTCTATTTTTGAAAAACTTAAGAAAATTTTAATTACTATCAAAAATTAAATTTCCAAATGTGATTGATAAGAAATCAGTTAAATTAATCAAAGCAAGTAATACTTTTTACACAAATTTTTTTTTTTTTTTTCCAATGCAGCTGGGCAAACAGACAGCTTGGTCTAGGATGCCTTAAAGCAAGAGCTGCACAGACGTTACTCACTTTGCATGACCCAGGCGGCGCGTGTAACTGGAAGATAAACCACGGACGCGGAGTAACAATGCCCCCGCAAAGCTCTACAATCCCATTAGACCGGGACCTACGGTTTAAAGTGGATTCCGAACCACTACAAACATCCATGGCACGGCCGGGACTCGAACCCGAAACCTGTGGTACCAAGCGCCAGAGCGCTAGCCATTCAGGCCCCTTTTTTTACACAAATAATTTGTGTAAAAAAGTAAATCAACAAGTCTTAAATTTGTTGATATCAGATCATCTCTAAAGACAGCCGATAATCTCAATTTATTTACTTACATGCACTGATTAATAAAAAAGTGAAGAATTAATACTCTGTCATTACATG
This sequence comes from Caerostris darwini, assembly GCA_021605075.1. NCBI lineage: Eukaryota > Metazoa > Arthropoda > Arachnida > Araneae > Araneidae > Caerostris > Caerostris darwini. The sequence goes on from BPLQ01000307.1 coordinate 236,324, forward strand.
TTTTGGCGGTGATTTCTATCATTGGGACAGGTTGAACTCTATCTTAAGCACAGTCAAAGCCAACAGCGATGTGGTAACCATAGATGCGCACGAATACGTTTTACATCGCGTAGTGATACATGCCTTTCTCTTTTGTGGAATGTGAATATTTTTACATATATTGTTTAAGAAATTTTTTTTTCCCATTTCGTCTTTTATTTATTTTAGCTTTTCAATTTTATTTTTCAAAATGGAAGAGAGTTTTTTATTTTAACTATGAGACAGGTCACTGCATATAAATATAATTTGGAAAATAAAATTATATATATATATATTGTATAGGATGTGTATATATATGTATATATACACTCAAGAGCCAAAACATTATGACCACCCTTACATTTTGCAATGAACTCGCCTGGACGACGTGGAAGGCACGTGATCACGTGGAAGTGGTATTTAACTGCTGCTGGAGAGTCTGAAGAATCATTCTTTCACTTACTTCTGTGTGTGATGGGAAAGGCTGCGGATCTAAGCGACTTTGATAGAGGGCAGATTGTAATGGAACAAGTATTTCCGAAACTGCACGACTCGTGGGTTGTTCGCGATCTACAGTTGTTAGTACTTATGCAAAGTGAATGAATGACGGTGAAACCAGCATTAGACGACATGGTGTTGGACGTCCACATGCTATCAAAGAAAAAGGTCGTCGGAGACTGTCTCGCATGGTGAAGCGAAACCGGTGCCAGACAGTGGCTCAGCTTACAGTCCAATACAATGCAGGGCCAAGTAGAATAGTATCGGAGCACACTGTTCAGCGGACACTGTTGGATATGGGGCTACGCAGCAAACGTCCCACTCGTGTGCCTTTGCTGACCAAGCGTCATCGCCAACTGCGCATGCGCTGGGCCCGGGAATATCGTGACTGGTCTATGGATTAGTGGGAGAGAGTTGCCTGGTCAGATGAATCACGGTTTGTCATTCATCACGCCGATGGCCGTGTCAGGATACGTCGTCTTCCAGGCGAATAGTTGCTCCCTCAATGCACAGTAGGTCATACACAGGCCGGTGGTGGCGGTATTATGCTTTGGGGGACGTTCTCTTGGGTGTCTCTGGGACCCGTGGTTGTGGTAGAGCAGACCATGAATGCTACAGGGTATCTGAACATCGTTGCGGACCAGTTGCACCCTTACATGGCCTCTGTTTTTCCAGCTGGAAAGGGAATGTTCCAACAGGACAACGCCCCTTGTCACAAGGCTAAAATTGTGTTGGAGTGATTCCAGGAACATGATGCTGAATTCCCGTTAATGTCCTGGCCGCCTAACTCACCGGGTCGCAATCCGATTGAACACATTTGGGATGTCCTGGGACGGCAGCTCAGAGTTCAAAGACCACCAATTCGCAATATCTCGGATTTGCGTGACCGTTGCTTAAACATCTGGTACAATCTGTCTCCGGCCATCTACCAAGGACTTGTGGTATCCATGCCAAGGCAGGTTGAAGCTGTGTTGCGCGCCAAAGGTGGGCCAACTCGTTTTGACAGGTGGTCATAATGTTTTGGCTCTTGCGTGTATATATATATATATAATGTGTGTGAGTGTGTGTGTATCATGTCTGCCTACATTTGATTTAAAGACAGCAGATTTCGAGACAGGAGATGTTCTCTTTTTACGAAATAGGTATGTCAGACCAACGCTCTACACTCATATTAGACAGCGACCTGCGGTTTAATTGGATTCTGAACCATTACAAACATCCATGGCACCGTCAGGACTCGAACCCGAAACCTGTTGCACTGAGCGCTAGATATATAAATATAGTTGCATTTATAACAATGTATCTATATAATTATGTATGGTTATATATTAAATACACTCAAGATCCAAAACATTATGACCACCTGTCAATAACGAGCTGGCCCACCTTTGGCGCGCAACACAGCTTCAACCCGCCTTGACATGGATGACACAAGTCCTTGTAGATGGCCGGAGACAGATTGTACCAGATGTTTAAGCAACGGTCACGCAAATCCGAGATATTGCGAATTGGTGGTCTTTGAACTCTGAGCTGCCGTCCCAGGACATCCCAAATGTGTTCTATCGGATTGCGATCCGGTGAGTTAGGCGGCCAGGACATTAATGGGAATTCAACATCATGTTCCTGGAACCACTCCAACACAATTTTAACCTTGTGACAAGGGGCGTTGTCCTGTTGGAACATTTCCTTTCCAGCTGGAAAAACAGAGGCCATGTAAAGGTGCAACTGGTCCGCAATGATGTTCAGATACTCTGTAGCATTCATGGTCTGCTCTACCACAACCACGGGTCCCAGAGACACCCAAGAGAACGTCCCCCAAAGCATAATACCGCCACCACCGGCCTGTGTATGACCTACTGTACATTGAGGGAGCAACTGTTCGCCTGGAAGACGGCATATCCCGACACGGCCATCGGCGTGATGAATGACAAACCATGATTCATCTGACCAGGCAACTCTCTCGCACAGATCCATGGACCTGTCACGCTGTTCCCGGGCCCGGCGCAGTTGGCGATGACGCTTGGTCTGCAAAGGCACACGAGTGGGACGTTTGCTACGTAGCCCCATATCCAACAGTGTCCGCTGAACAGTGTGCTCCGATACTATTCTACTTGGCCCTGCATTGTATTGGGCTGTCAGCTGAGCCACTGTCTGGCACCGGTTTTGCTTCATCATGCGAGACAGTCTCCGACGACCTTTTTCTTTGATAGCGTGTGGACGTCCAACACCATGTCGTCTACTGCTGGTTTCACCGTCATTCATCCACTTTGCATAAGTACTAACAACTGTAGATTGCGAACAACCCACGAGTCGTGCAGTTTCGGAAATACTTGTTCCATTACAATTTGCCCTCTATCAAAGTCGCTTAGATTCGCAGCCTTTCCCATCACACACAGAAGTAAGTGAAAGAATGATTCTTCAGACTCTCCAGCAGCAGTTAAATACCACTTCCACCTGATCACGTGCCTTCACGTCATCCAGGCGAGTTCATTACAAAATGTAGGGGTGGTTATAATGTTTTAGCTCTTGAGTGTAAATCCTAATATATCAAGCATATTATTTTTTTTAGGATACCTTATTTTTTTTTTGTTATTAGTGATGGGCGATTCTTCTCTTTATAATAGAGAGTTTTTGCATACCGTACGGTAGTTACCGTAGGACGTCCGTTAGCTTTTTCTCCCTAGCGCG
>BPLQ01000307.1:252522-271075 GCA_021605075.1 Caerostris darwini
AGGATTCTAGGACTTGTTCTAAAATGTTGCTATCAAGTGGGATAAGATAAAAAAATGATATGGTTACAAAGTTATAAGAAATATAAACGCCCATATATATAATTATCTCGCTTTATGAAAAACTACTGTAATAACAATAATATTTTAGTGCTATATTAACGTAAAAGTAATATCATTAATAATAATAAAAGTAATTAACGTATAAAGTAATCGTAATATTATCATAATTTTATGTTAACACCCGCCTTTAGTAAATAACACATTTTTAATTGATAAAAAGCTAAATGAAGATTGTATATATAAATATAAGCAATTGTCTATAACAAAGTCGCCAGTGATTGAACCTCAACCCTAATACTTACCAGCTGCACACGTTGCCACTGAACCACGAGCCGGCAGTTGAGAAGTCTAATTTCTTTTCTCTCAATCCCTATATTTTTTATCTGGTAAATGCAAAAAATATTGTGAAAGAACTTTAATACTACTGTGTCCAAAAAGTAAGATCAATTTTCAATTTAAAAATCGCGGGGCTTATGGAATTTCAATTTTTTTTTCTTATTTAGGTTGCTGGGCGCTGTCCTTGACATCTGTGTGAAATTTGACGTCAAAATATTCATTAGTGTTTCAGTTACGCTTGGCTTTATGAGATGCTAAAACTGATTCCGGCGATTTTTGAAATGTCTGAATTAATTGAGCACAGAACTTGCATTAAATTTTGTTTGCGGAAACGTATAGAATGTCACAGAAGGCATTTGGTGAGCATTCTTATATTGGAAAGAAATGCCTAGAAGTGGTATAAACAGTTCAAAGAAAGCAGAGAACGCGTTGAAGACGAAGAACCCTCTGGTCGACCGTCAACATCCACCGACGAAGCTCAAGTCGAAAAAATTAAAGATTTGGTGCTTGCAAATCGTCGATTTACAATTAGAGACCTTGCTGACGATGTTGGAATTTCAAAAGGATCGATCAATTTCATTTTGAGCCTCAAACGCGTCAAATTTCGATTGGTACCGAAAACACTGAATGCGCCAGCTTACACTGCATTGATTCTTCGTGACTTTTTCGTCAATAATGAAACCCATATCGTTCCACAACAACCATACTCACACTGTGCGACTTCTGGCTATTCCTTAAACTCAAAAGACCACTCCGGGGACACAATTTTGAGTCGATTGAAGAGATTCAACGGAAATCGCCGCGCGCTTTGAAGGTCATCCCTGCCGATGACTTTTTAGCATGCATTGAGGATTGGAACAAAAGTTGGCATAAGTGCATTTCGACTGGAGGGGATTACTTTGAAAGCGATGAAATAAATTTGGAAATCTAAATAAAGAGTTTTTTTGCAGAAAAAAATAATTGGTCTTACTTTTTGGGCACAGTAGTAAGATCTTTTTTTTTTTTTATTAAGTACAAATTTAAATTTTTGACAACAAATTGATAAAAGGGAATTGATGCCATAGCTCTGGTCTTTTTGCTATTTGCGTAATATTTCACTTTTGACCTTCTTATTTATTTACTGTTTGATTGATATTAATTGTCATGTCATGTGTCCATGTCAATTCAAATGTTTTGTAATAACAGATGTTTAATCGTTTCAGTACTGGAGAAATTCAATTTCCTTACACGAATGGATTTCAAATTTGTCATCTGAATTACAAAATTATTCTTTAGTAGCAAAAGTTGATAACTGAAATGGAGAAATCTGCTAGCATATCAATGCTGTCCTGACGTTCACCAACTTTTAATTCACTGAAATAGGGTTAGTATTTTAAAATTTAATTTTTTTTATGTCTTTCAAACGTTTTTTCTCACATAATTTTACTTCAGATGAAATTGTACATTGATATATATTTTTATAGTAAAATTTATTTAAAATATTTTTTTTCTATTGTCCATAAAATATATTTACGTGGATGACCAAAATGACCCAGTTTTATAAGTTATTTTTGTTTGGGCCAAAGAAATTTATTATGTTGGCGCTAAAAAATTAATTTTCTTCTAAAATATTGCTATCGTTTTTCTCTTTTTCTTTTAATTAATGCATTTTACATTTTAATTTTGTTGCAATATTAAAACTTTTTTCATTGGAGGTATTCAAACATTTTGCTGTTAATAAATGACAGTCTATTGGTCGTTATGCCATGAGGAATGATATAAATGACACCAAAACTCTTGAAATGTAATTTTTTATGTACATGGTTCATAATTCAAATTTGATCTATTTATTTATTGAATTTTTTTTAATATCGCTATCTTTTACTTCTTTTTTTTTAATTTAATGCATTTTAAGGTATTTTACATTTTAATTTTGTTGCCTTTTATTAAAATTTTATCATTGGAGATATTCAAACATTTTGCTGTTAGTAAATACTAGTCTGTTAGTCGTTATACCATGAGGAATGATATTGAAATGTGCCCCCGAGAAATAAAGTCGTTATTAAAAGATTATATTAAGTCTTCTATCGTCTAGATGGATAATTTTTGAGTTAAATGTTACTACATTATGCTATTTTGCCAATAAAATACATTAAATTAACTTTTCTTATTTATTTATTATTATTATTATTATTTAAATTTGCTTATTTAACAGTTTTATAAAATGTCATAATTCAATGTACTTGTTGAAATAAAACAATGTAGGAAAAGGTAGGGAAAATCATATATACAAATTATTAACAATATTTTCATTTTTACGAATGATAGTTTGCAATTTTTATCTGAAAAATGAATTCATATGTAATGGCATTGCCTACTAGAAGAATTTTATCTTCTTGTTTCTTAATATGTTCTTAGGAATGCAAAATATATCTTCTTTCTTAATATGTTCTTATGAATCTTATGTTCTTGTTTCTACGAATAATTTAAATTATTGTTTAAATTATTCGTAAATACGACGTATTCGTACGAATAATTTAAATTATTGTTTAAATTATTCGTAGCTCGGGGATATAGTTTCTAGTTTGTTTAATTTCTACTTTGTTTCTAGTTTCTAGTTAGTTTATAGTTTCTATTTTCTAGTTCCAATTCTAGTTTGTTTTTTATTTCTTATTGTTCATGAAAAAAAAGATAATTGATTGTGATATGTTGTGTGTAATATTTGCCAGACACTCGGCCATTCAGGCCCCCGAAGAAGATATTAGTTTTGCATAAATAATTCCCAATAATTCCCATATTAAATGAACAATAAATTTGTAAAGAATTTAGAAAACCTTAGTACAAAATCTTGATGAAAAATATGGAAGAATTTTATTTTGAAGATTTAATTATAATTTTTTTTTGTATGTAATAATTACAAGCAATAATTGTTTCAAAATTTACGAACGTTATAATTCATTGATGAAGATATTTGTTGCGCATAAAAAAACCCAGCACTTTAGATATTATTTGAACAATAAATTTGTCTTAATTAAGTCTTAGTACAAGATCTGGATGAAAAATAGTGAAGAATTTTATTTTGAAGATATTGTTACTTTTTTTTTGTATGCAATAATTTCAAGTAATAATTGTCTCAAAATATACGTTTAAATTATCGTTACATTATTATTTATTGATGAAGATATTAGATGTGGGGAAAAAAAAAAACAGCACTTCAGATATTATTTGAACAATAAATTTTTAAAGAATTTAAGTCTTAGTACAAGGTCTTGATGAAAAATAGCGAAGAAATTTATTTTGAAGATGATGTGCAGTTTTTTTTTTGTATGCAATAATTACAAGCAATGACTGTTTCAAAATTTGCGTTTAAATTATCGTTACGTTATAATTCATCGGAGAAGATATTAGTTGTGCATAAATAATTCCCATTACTTTAGATATTATATGAACAATAAATTTGTAAAGATTTTAGTAAGCATTAGTACAAGATCATGATGAAAAATATTGAAGAATTTTATTTTGAAGATGTTGTTACATTTTTTGTATGATATAATTACAATCAATAATTGTCTCAAAATACACGTTTAAATTATCGTTACGTTATAATTCATTGAAAAAGATATTAGTTGTGCATAAATAATTCCCAATACCTTAGATATCATATGAACAATAAATTTGTAAAGAATTTAGTAAGTATTAATACAAGATCTTGATGAAAAATAGTGAAGAATTTTATTTTGAAGATGATGTTACATTTTTTTGTATGCAACAATTGTCTCAAAACACACATTTAAATTATCGTTATGTTATAATTTATTGATGAAGATATTAGCTGCGCATAAAAAAAACCCAGCACTTTAGATATTATTTGAACAATAAATTTGTAAAGAATTTAGAAAGTCTTAGTACAAGATCTTGATGAAAAATATGGAAGAATTTTATTTTGAAGACGAAGTTATATTTTTTTCTTCATAATTTCATGGTAGACATAATTAAATTTGAAATTAATTAAATTAATCAAAAATTAATTAATTAAAATTAATTAAATTAATTCTTTGTTGAATGTTTTCTCAAAATATTCTTTTATAAATAATTGAATTCGAAAGTCGTTTTGTCATTAATCTAGTTTATTATTGGAAGAAATTAAATTTTGCGTATATCATTTTACAGAAATTTTTTTATAAGCTTTAAAATTAATTAATTTATTTACAAAATAACATTAAATATAAACATTAACGTTACATATAAACATATAATAATAACATTAAATATCACATTAAAATTAATTTATTTAATTACAAAATAATATTAAATATATAAGCAATTAAGTGCTGATTTATCTAAGAATAAATCAATTTACGACAAAAATATAAGAATGGTAGGAAAAAAATATATAAACACCGATCATCTTTTTAACTGCCATGAAGCTTAATCCTTTAACGCCTTCGCACAAGTCAAATGCGAGCTTTGCTTAGAAAAGTTCGGGTATTTACCACAATCTGGGCGTGATAAATATTCCTACCCTTCAAATTATATTGGAGTTTGAGCCTGGCGAAGCTGCAGCGTTATTAAATTACTATTTTTTTTTTCATTCCAGCCTTATCTTGTCTTCATGCGACCTCGTTCAAAAATGACGCTCTCCTATCAATGACTCGAGCCTTCATAAAACACCCCACGCCGCTTTCATGCGAGTTTTAATAACCGAAAGAATTCAGCGTCAGAGTTATGTGAGGTATTTCATTAAGCAGCGCCGAGGTCTGAACTAGACCATTATGAAATGACGTAGATGTTGGACCTCCATCCCTCCCTCATAACTCCTCTTTATTATTAGAAGATTCCCACCCCTTCCAACCCGCCCCTTCTGAGGATCTTCCATTTATTGTGAATCCCAAAAACAGAGAACTTCGGAAGAGCCTGGACTGACTGGTCACCATGTTGCTGTGCTGCTTAGGTGTGTTGCTTCTTATGCAAGGACCTACCTTACAGTTTTCGCTCGCAGATAACAGTTTAGTTGCAACTCCAGATAATGAAGCAAGTGCTATTCCATACTTCGAGACCGTTTTGGATCCTAACGACAAATTGCATCTTTACTGGACTGTTGACTATGACGAACAGACGGTGACTTTCGAACTCAGAGCCAGAGTACCTGACCACGACTGGATTGGAATCGGGTTTTCTGACAGAGGAGAAATCACAAATGCTGACCTTTGTATCTTGTGGACAGACAAAAAAAGGAAAAACAGATTTCAGGTAAAATATTTTTTCTTAAGGAATATAAAGTACTTATTATGTTAATTGTAAATGAACGATATGTAACCCAAAATTTATTTTGATAGCCTATTTACTGATTCTCTAGGATAAAAATAAAATTTTAATTTACTAATTAGTAATTTTAATAAGTTGTAATCCGTTAAGCGTCCATAAGTTGCATCCATAAGTTGTAATCCATAAGTTGTAATCCATAACTTGTTGTCCATTTATAATCTACATTGAGCTTAAGAAAATTATAAATCTATTTGAAGGAAGCATTCATTTCTTCCACACTTTTTAAAAATATCTAGATTGAAATAATTATTTACATTTTATTTTATTGTTTAAGTAACTGTATAATTTTTATAAATGAAGTTTTACATGAAAAGGAAAAAAAATATATCTAAAGAAAATTTCAAAATCAGGTTTTTATTTAAAAAATTCTTTTTTATAACACCTGAAATTTTTAAGCAGTTTTGAAACTATTATTTTCATAAGCGATAAAGAATAGATTTTACTCGTTATATTATTTAATCCCTAGATTGTAAATAGTTAATCATTTTTGAGTTATTCAATTAAGAGACAGGTTGTAAGAATTTCTAACAATTTTTTTTTTATATATGTGTTAGAAAAGATATTTCAAAATATTTTGGGAACAACAATAATTATAAATTTTGATTAGTTTCATCAATCACATGAATAGTTATAAATAAAATATTTTTATAAATAAAATTAATTTAGTAAAGTTTTTAAACTTTGAAATTTAATTTTTAACATATGATTTAGCAGAGCATTTTTAAGTTTTTCATCTCATAGAATTAATTAATAGAGATACATCAAACCATAAGTGAAATTTGTACGAAAAATAATTTTCCAACTTCATTCTTTTTTACTTCCCAATCCATAACAATTTTTTTAGCGGTCTTATATTCCCAATAAATGAATACATAGTCATCTTATTTTAGTCTGAACTTAATTTTACTCTATGAATGTCAAGTTTTTATTTGTTCAGAGGATCCTAAATATATGAAAATATCTTTAACTACTTAAAGATTTTTTAGTCTTAATTATCTTATAAACATAAATCTTAAAATTTTTTTTATCTTAATAAAAAAGTTTATAGCTACTAGAGAAATTAACTATTCAAAAAATGCACTGTTCGTGCATTTTATAAAAACAAACAAAAAAATGTGATTTCTCGGATATAAATGATATTCCATAAGATAAATAAGATGTATGTTTACACGTATACATAAGATGTATGTATGATGTATTAATACACATAAGATATACGTTTTCTCCTGACCAAAAGTAATGTCTCCTACTTATGGGCCATGGAATCCATGAGGGATTGAGGGATTCTCTCTCACTCCTGTAGAAGATACTGAATTGTTTCTGGAGGCGAAAAGTGACTAGCAGCCTTATTCCCTAGAATGTCTCAAACAAGTTCTATTGTTATAATGTCTGGGGAATATGCTGTCCATTCCATTCAGGACTACAATATGTCTAAGGATCTTATCCCTATATCGGTGAGCCATTAGTGTTCCATTCCTGATTATGTGCAGGTCGGTGAGGCCATTCATAGAAAGACCGATGAGGACATGCACAGAACACCGCAGCCGCTAAATCGGTCACTTTCATGCATTACATACCGGAGTATTCCGTGTACTAGGTTCTTTCCAGATGAGAATCCGTCTGTAGTCAAGCTGTAAACTTAAATGACATCGCGTCCCTGCTTGAGATGCTTCAGTGCCCAACTTCTGCTGGCAGTACAGTTGCTGTGTCAACAAACCATAAGTCTGCCAGCATACGAAACTACATGGTAGAGTCGGTTTCGAATAGTTTGAGTCAAAATTCTGGTACTAGTAGGCCTCTGAAGGTGTTGTTTCAAGAAAATGGAGTTCATTGTGCAGTTTCTTCTGGACATCAGTGTTAAAAACCGATCCTCATTTTTTGTTGCTGCACGCGTACGACCTACTCTCAATCCAGTCTCCAAAATCATTTCCAATCTCCAAATCAATCATTTCCAGTCTCCAAAAACCGACACTTTGAGAAAATCCCAGCTCTTCTGCTACAAAGGATTGTGTTTGACACCTTATAAACGACAGATGACCCTCCAGGCTACCGATTCAGTTAAGTCATCTTGCTGAGACATCGTAGTCATTGTTTCTAAAAATTCAATGATTGTTAATTGTTTTTAACTTTCTACTACAGAAGGAATACTGCAAGTCGCTTTTCACTCCTTATATAAAAAGTCGTAATTTTCGATGTCAAAGACAAAATTTTCATATTCTCAATTTTGTAAAAGTTATAATTTTTCTTTTTAGTCTCTTCTATTTCTTTACTGCAAAAAAAAAAAGTTATGGATTATATGTTATTTCATATCTAACTTACAATATCCTTTAATTGCTTTGAGCAGTTTATATAACATATACATAATATGATTTACTATGAAATCCAATGTATGATTAAGTCCCATAACCAGTGATGATAGTTTTAATTATAATTTGTAATAATTTTAATAAAATTTCATTTTTCGTTTTAATTCAATAATTATAATGATATATGTTTATTATATGGTATAAGCAAAAACATTTAGGATTATTAATCGTACTACAATTTTTTAGTACATTATTTACCGCGTAAGTAGTAGTAAGTTGAGTAATAATTATACATTTCTGCATTGAATTTTACTGATATTTTTTTAATGCAACAATGTGAAAACGACAATATTGAGAACGAATTTGAAAAATTATTACCGTTGAATCTTTCAGGATGCTTACACTGATGAAACAGGATTTGTTTCGGTTGATGATCATGATGACTGTCATTTATTAAGCATGAAAAGAAGAGGTTTTATATCGAGATTTGCTTGGTCTAGGAAATTTGACACCTGTGACAAGCAGGATTATTATATTGAAGTAAGTATGATCAGAAGTTATGGTTGTTTATAAAAATGACACAATGTTGAATTAAGAAAAACATTCCCTTAAATGGTGATCTCTGTATCGTTTAATATTGAAAATAGCAGCTAATAAAGGCATAAAATTGCCTGAGCAAAGAAAACTACTGCTACACCACACCACATCACTATGCCTTAGACTTGAGTTGCCCCTTTTACAGTTTGGGAAGGATGTGGGTGAGAAGAAGTCTGATTTAGCTTTGTTACGCTCTACGGACCACTTAGACCACTACAAACATCCTACGAACCACTACAAACATCCATGGCACCGCTGGGATTCGAATCCGATACCTGTGGTACCGAGAGCCAGAGCTCTAACTACTCGGCCATCAGGCCCTGAGCAAAGAAAACAAGAAAAAATGGCAAAATATAATTGATCACTGCAATCATATGACATTGAGAAAAATATGCTGTTTTCAAATCTCAGGTATTTTGACCTGAGGACATTTGCCTGAGGAACTGCCAAATGTGTAACAGATCAAGAAAGGGGGCAGCCACTTTACATACACATTGTATCACAGCAATTTTGAACGAGCTCTCCTCAGCGGGAGGTATCTAAGGGTTTCATAATGAAAAATAAAATAAAATGTTCTCTGAGTTTGGCCATCAGGTAGCCCTGAATACGATATAGTTCTATTAAAAGTGTCATAACTTAAATGGAATTAAATACATGAATAAGGATTATAATTAACATCCTTTTAATTATACTATACAGATATATTTCTTGAAACTAGAAAATCACGGAAATAAAAATTCTGTAAATCAAATTACAATAAATTTATATATATACATATATATATATATATATATATATAATTTATTAAATAAATTTTAATAAACTTTAATAAATTTTAATTTTCTTTACTTACATATATGTATCCTGGCTGTAGCATGGATGTTTGCTAGTGGTTTGCAATCCACATGAAACTGTAGGTTCGGTCTAATTAGCCCAAAGTGTGCAGAAAATGACAATAGAGCGACAAACCAAATCAAACACACACACTCTCTAGATAAAAATTCAACACGTTCTCTGCCTTCTTTGAACTTTTTTTTACCACTTTTAAACATTTCTTCCCCATATAGGAATGCTCACCGAATGCCTTCTGCCACATTCTATACGTTTCCGCAAACAAAATTGAATGCAAGTTCTTTGCTCCATTCATTCAGGCATTTCAAAAATCGCCGGAATCAGTTTTAGCATCTCACAAAGCCAAGCGTAACTCAAACACTAATGAATATTTTGACGTCAAATTTCACACAGATGTCAAGGACAGCGCCCAGCAACCTAAAAAAGAAAAAAATTGAAATTCCATAAGCCCCGCGAATTTTAAATTGAAAACTGGCCTTACTTTTCGGGCACAGTAGTATACTACATTACTGACATATATTCATTAGAAGCAACAAGTTGAACAGAAAGTATTGTTAACTATAACAATATGGATTAGGGAAAAGTAATTAGAAAAATACAGAAATCGCCATTATCGTATCCAGTCTCCATCGCGCTTTTTTTTTTTTTTTTTCTTGAAAACTTAAATTAACTTAAGTTTTCTCACTTATAAGTTCTTTCACTATAAAATAACAATTTTAATTTTCTTTACATTAATGAGTTAAATCTTTCGTGTAAGACAGAGATGGGAAAACTACGGCCCGCCGGGAGGTTCTATCCGGCCCGCGGACAGAATTTTAATTTGCTGGTCCGAGACAAATTAAAAAAAAAAAAAATTATATATAATAAATACATTCATCTCCTTTTCTACTTTGATTAAATATTATTATTTTTTATTAAAAAAATTATTATTTCCAGTCCGAGGCCAATTAAAAGAAATATATATTTATATATTATACATCAATCTCCATTGATTAAATATTTTTTCTTTATTAAAAAAATTATTATTTTTAATATTGTTATTTTTATTTCATTTCCCGAGGTTAAATTCAATAAGCTCAGTAAATGAAAAAACGCATAAGAATTATGAAGATAACTTGGAAAAACTGCATTTTGAGTTCGAACGCAGATTTCAAGATTTCAGTGCCATTCAAACAGAATTGGATATTTTTACCATGCTTTTAAACGTAAATTGGGAAGCAGTGAGATCAGATTTGCAGGTTGAATTAATTGAGTTGCAATCTAACAATCATCTCAAGCAGTTGTTTCTAAATATGCCAAAGTTAGAGTTTTACAAATCATTTGTTTTTAACAGTTTTACAGTAAGTTTCAAAAATTTAATATCTCACGGCCAGAAAATCAGTGCTATGTTTGCTTCATCATATATATGTGAACAAGCGTTTTCAACTAGGAACCTTAGAAAGAAAGAATTATTTCAGAAGTAAACTGACAGATGAGCATTTAGCCTCGTTCCTTAGAATCAGTACATCTCACTTCGAACCTCAATATAAGGAACTTATAAAAATGAAATCGTAATTTCATTCATCTCATTAAGGTATTTAAATTGTAATACTTGTATATTGTTTTTAAAATTTTAGAAAAATTTATCTTGGCCCGCCTTTTTTTTCGATTTTTGGCCCGCGACCGAAAAAGTTTTCCCATCCCTGGTGTAAGAGGTGAATGATGTGCATTTTATAGGTGCTTTGTTTAGGTATTTATTTTAATACAAAAAATAATTTTGGGAAATTTTATTTTACTGTTCCTCGAAGACTGTGAATGATATAGCATTAAAAACGAATTGATCAATGTAGTGAAACTTTTTAAGAAATATAGCTAAGCTCTGGCTTAACTTACTGCATTGAAATAGGTGACAAAAACTATTGGAAAAATTATGCAAATATAATTAAGCTATTTTTTTACAAGTATTTATAAATTTGTGATCTTATATTAATCATTATGCTAATATTTTAAATTCTAGTAGATAAGTTTTACTATTTTTTAATAACAATGTGTTTCTCTCTTTATGTATAATCATATGCTTTCTTATATTAATATTTTTAAAAAAAAATTTCGATATCTGGCTAAATTTTTTTTTTTAAATCTTAACGATTTGCACACTATAAAAATAGAAACTTTAGAATATATTTAAGGAGATAAATATTTTCATCTGACTGAATTTAAATTAACTGGTTCATTTTAATATTCTTTACCCTACACTTTGTACAGTTACTTAACGAAAATTTTCTTTCTTCCCACTTAAAGATACTTATTTGGTTGAAATTTTAATTTTGTGAAAACTATGTTTATAATGTTTTTCAATTATTAGTGAGAAACTAGCTTTAAATTTAAAAGAAATTATTATTATTATTATTATTATTATTATTATTAATGGTCTGAATTGCCTAGTGGCTAGCACTCTGGTGTTCGGTACCACAGGTTTCGGGTTCGAGTCCCAATGGTGCCATGGATGTTTGTAGTAGTTTGGAATCCACTTTAAACCGTAGGTCCCGGTCTAACATGAGCGTTGCGGGGGTAGTGTTACTCTGCGTCCGTAGCTTGTCTTCAAGCTACACGCACCTCCTGGGTAGTGCTAAGTGAGTAACGTTGGTGCAGCCCTTGATTTATTGCAGGGATGGGCAAACTCGGTCGTCGGCCAAAAATCGAAAAAAAAAAAAAAAAAGTTTGGCGAGCCAAAGTAAATTTTTCTAAAATTTTAAAAACAATATACAAGTATTACAATTTAATTGTTAATGAAATTAAGATTTCATTTTTAAAAGTTGTGTGATGTTCGAAGTGAGATGTACTGATTCTAAGGAACGAGGCTAAATGCTTATCTGCCAGTCTACTTCTGAAATAATTCTTTCTAAGGTTCATAGTTGAAAACACTTGTTCATATATATAAGATGAAGCAAACATAGCACTGATTTTCTGGGTGTGAGATATTAAATTCGGGAAACTTACTTTCGATAATGATTTGTAAAACTCTAACTTTGGCATATTTAGAAACAACTGCTTGAGATGATTGTTAGATTGCAACTCAATTAATTTAACCTGAAAATCTGACCTTACTGCTTCACAATTTACGTTGAAAGGCATGGTAAAAATATCCGATTCTGTTTGAATGGCACTGGAATGATGGAATGATATATAATATAATACATTTCTTTTAATTTGCCTCGGACAGGCAAATTAAAATTCTATCCGCGGGCCGGATAGAACCTTCAACCCCTGCCTTAACCCATCAAAGAAAACTGTCTAAGTGTTTACCAGCTACATCAGAAAAAAATTATTAGTTGTAGTAAGTTTTACCTTTTTTATAGGACGGAACAACACACGTAGTGTATGCTGTTGGAAGAGGACCTATACGAAGACTTGATGGCATTAACTTGTCAAAGGAAAGGCATGGCTTTCAGAGGGTGCAGCTTCTGAAGAATGTAATCCCGAATCCACCATTTCCTGAAGACACGAAAACTTTAACAATACACAACAACAAGGCAAGTATTTCCATACTTCCAATTATTATCTATTATATTAGGTTGGTGCATAATTATCAGGTGTTTTTTTGACGTGCTATATTTTAATAAAAATTTACAATATTTTATAAATTTATGAATGAAAATATCCTTCTACTTTTAGATTATAAAAATGCGTGTCGATGGGTTCCACCAATAACAAATCCCGTTTAAGATGATTTCCCAATGGATGATTCAGCTTCTGTCCCATCAAACACACCGCGTCCTTCATTATTCTTTTTGGTGAAACTTTTGGCGAAACCCAGACCTTCTTTCTTTTGAGGGTTTTGAAGAGAAGTCACGATTCAACCCCAGTGACAAGATCCTTCAGAAACGGACTCGGCTCGTTTCGTTGAAGCAAATCGGTGAAAATTCGGACCGATTCTATTCGATTCTTTATTGGAGTCGTTGAGTTCATGGGGGATCCATCCAGCCTATTTCTATACCTTCCAAACTTTTTGAGATGCCGAATGATGGTTGAATTGTCATATTGAAGTTGTCGACCAGCATTCAAGTTGGCAACTTTCGTCCCCTTCCACTGCTGCCAAAAGTGCCTGGTCGTCGAAATCCAATGGTCGACCTCTTCCTGACGTATCTTCCAAGCTAGTGTCGCAAGATTTGAAACATTCCCTGTTGATTGTGCCCTCACCGAAAAGTTCGTTGAGATCGCGAAATGACTGCACTGCTTTCCATACTTTCTCAAAGTGGTACAGCATAATATGACGAATACGAGTATAATTATCGACACGCATTTTAATAACCTAAAAGTAGAAGGATATTTTCATTCACAAATTTTGTGAATTTTTATTAAAATATAACACGTCAAAGGAATGCCTGATAATTATGCACCAACCCAATAAAATAGTTTAAACATTTTATAAATTCAATCTTCTGATCTTTTATTTTATCGCATTTTTTAACAAAAAACTATTTCTATAAATAACATATACTTAATTAAACTAGAAAATTTGCTTTTTAACGTTAATGCTTTTAAATAATTGCTTTCATTTGTTAAGATTTTTTGAAAAGTACTTTCTAAACAGTTTTCGACATCGGGTGTATTTAATAAAATGCACTTTGAAATTGTCCATCTCATATATTTTTCACGATGAGAAATGCTTGTAAATTATAAAAAGAAAATTTTATATGTTAAATTCCGGACACCTGTGATTTTCTGTTTATTCAGAATAGAATGCGACAAATTTACGATTTTCGTAAGTGATTTGATTGTTACATGTTTTACTAAGTTACGTTATTTTAATAGAAATATGCAATACTTTCAGTTAAAGCTTTAAGTTAATTTAAATCTGAATTTCCTCCTATTTATTTATATATTATGCAATAAATTATTAACATGTATTACTTTCTGATATATGTTAATAATTTTGTTAACATGTATCACTTCATTTAATTTTAATAAAACCTTTAAGTTAATTTAAATAAAAATTTCCTCCAATTTATTTATATATTATGTAATAAATCATTAACATGTATTACTTTCTGATATATGTTAATAATTTTGTTAACATGTATCACTTCATTTAATTTTAATAAAACCTTTAAGTTAATTTAAATCTGAATTACCTCCTATTTATTTATATATTATGTAATAAATTATTAACATTCATCGCTTTTTTAATGAATGAAGCCTAATATTGCATTTTATCAATGAATATTTTATTAATTCAAATTTCAATTAGTAAGGAATTCATAAAAATTTACGCTTTATGTTGAATAAAATTTTAAGAAGGATTAATTTTGGTGAATTAAACAAGTGTAACAAGTACAGATTGCATCAATGATTTGCTCTTCGAAACTTCTCGTGAAACATTAATCACGTTTAAAATAAAAATGTTTGAATCAATTTTAAAAAAACTGTTATCATATCAATTCTATTTTAAAAACTAATAAAAATGTTTCAAATAAGAAATGGTGTTTAAAAAATTAAGAGTGTATTAGAAAAAAATGCACCTGCAAAGGATATGGAACTATTTTAATGTTTGCTCTTTATAATTTTGATGTCTATCACATTTTATGAAATACTTCTAAAAAATGTAAATTATTTTTAGAAGTATTTCAAAATGTAAATGTAAATTATTTGCAGGTTGCTGTCCCTAATGTTGAAACGACCTATTGGTGCACATTGCATCGATTACCACCAAACTTTGAAGATAAAAACCACGTCATTCAGGTAAATAAGTTATTGAAACTAATTTTTTCTTTTTGGTATTTTATAAAAATAATTTTTCAATTGATTTATAGATTTACCAATATATTACATATCGATAAGAAACTTTCTTAATTATATATTTTTTAAATTTGTATTTTTTTAAATAAAGCTTTATTTTTCTCTTAAATAAAGCAAGAATCAATAGAGTGTGTCTGCATATCATTAAACTGATGCAATAGCTAAATTTATTCCTTATATAACTGAGAACACAAGTTAATAGATTTGGTTTTGTCGCTCTACGGTCATTTTTTGCACACATTAGGCTAATTAGACAGTTAACAATTTAACATTTATTCCTAAGCACAAACAAACATCCATGCCAAAGCCAGGATTCGAACCTGTGGTGTCAATGGCCAGAGCCTGTCTAGCCAATTGGCCATCAGGTTGCCACAAGCTAATAGAGAATAACATGAGATGTTCTAAACATAAGATGTTAGCTTTATAACAAACTAACATGAGCTAACATAGCGTCACCGTAATGGTATGCAATTACTCTTTAATGTCAATGATTTTCTTTTGTATTTATATATAATAATTGCTAATTAACAAAAGAATGATAGATAAATACAACTACGAACCTAGTTCTATAATTAATTGTAGGAAGTATGATATAACTCATTAAACTTAGGAAGTAGCGCTTTACCATTTTATAACTCTTTTAATTTGAGTAAAAAGTGAACTATAAATTAAAAAACCTCAGCCTAAATTTAAAATTAAATCAGAATGAGGAATTTTTTAAGAAATTTAACTTGTAAAGTTTACTTACGGGAATCTAGTCTAAGGAATTACGTTTCAACTTATTATTTCTCTTCACTTTTGATATAATATCAGTAATAGGTAAGATAAATCATATTATAACTTAAATTGTATTGAATTAAAATTAAACTAATTAATTTAAGGAATTAATCAGTTTAAAAGTAAAGGAATCTGGTACAATGAGATGTTTACATCTGAGTAATGTGAAAAGAATTTAAAAAAACACACTGTTCAATCAGAAATTTCAAGTATAAATTGATTTTTTTTTGGAAAAATGATGTTTTTATTTATTCCTTTAAGTTATAATTTGATATTGTGATTTCTAAATTGATGTAAAAATTCGAATTATCACTATTTTTAAGTGACATAAAACTAAGAAATAATATGAATATTGATAACTTTACTAACTCAATTTTTTTATCACTCTTTTTAACTTTTCTACTTTTCTACTTTGCTATTTTACTTTTTACTATATATTCCAAGACAGTTTTTTTCATATGATAAATTACGTTTTAACGCTAAGAGATAAAACAGGTAAATTTTTCTGAATAAAAATTTTAATTTATTTAACTTATTGAGATAACAAAATATTTTTTATACAAGAAATAATTCAGATCTTTTTGTTGATGGTGGATTTAGAGAATCTCTTCTATGTTTTTTATTCAGTACTCTTCTGCAATCCAAGAAGGCAGCGAAGGTCTGGTGCATCACATGGAAGTATTCCACTGCGAAGTTGACGCCCACAAAAAATTACCTTTTTGGAACGGACCTTGTACAAGCCCTGAAAAGCCCAAAATATTGGAAGCTTGCAAGCGTGTGTTAGCTGCCTGGGCTATGGGAGCTCTGGTAAGAAAGATTAGTATAAATACAGTACTGAATAATACAGTACAGTATGATACAGTACGATAGTATATGTAGTATTCGATAGTATCGATACGATACAGTACGATAGTATATGTAGTATACGATAGCATAGATACGATACAGTACGATATAGTACGATATAATATGATAATATATATAGTATATGATAGTATACGAAAGCATCGATAATGTATAGTACGATAGTATATGTAGTATTCGATAGTATAGATAAGATACAGTGCGATATAGTACGATACAGCACGACCCCGCTATAAATAACACCAACAAACCGGAAGCCTGAGTGGTCAAGAGATCAGGCTTCCGATTGGCTAGAATTCTATGACGTGAGATTTTAGTATTATTCAGAAGCCCATATTAACATGTTCGTCTAAGGACAATTGTTAAAAGCTAACCTCATTACTTTTAAGGTAAAGTAATAAATGAATACAATCAAAACGATGTGTATTAAGTTAATATTGTAACTAAATTAAAATATTGTTGGATATTACAATTATTTTAAAGGATAAAATTATACGAAGAAAAATAAATATATAATACAGAGTATGTATTATACTTACATTTTTGTGTCTGAATCACATTAGTTTTTTAGAATGGTAAGGAGATTACAAATTTAGTGGCGCTCAGAAGAAATGTTAGTAGACCTCGAGACTCTCACCCGAGAGGAAGTACAGCGTAACCTGAGCTCCCGCTGAAAAATGTTTAGCTTATAGGCTCTCATCCCCAAAGGAAATATATTCAGGGCATCCTGGCGCATTAGTGGTTGGCCAACAGACTCTCACCCGGAGAGTAAATATATTTCACGCATCCTGCGCGTGGCCGATTAACGGGTATTCGGCTTAGAAGGGAAGTCCTTCTACGAGTCTCATTATTTGTCTTTAAATATGTTAAATATTGTATGTGTGGTGTTTGTGCTCGTGTAAATAAAGCCGTGAGTTCTTCAACCATGACTTAAGTATCTCAACCCAACCCCACCCAGTTACAATCTGGTTGGCCAACCAGCACACTACTAGACTAAAAAATACTAAATCATAAGAAGAAAATTACATTATTTTTAATTTAATTTAATTTGGGTAATCAGTTTTAAAAAAAACCAAATTTGCAATAATTTCTTTTAACTGGTTTGATTTATTTCACTTAGCCGTTCACATATCCTGAAGAAGCTGGACTTCCAATAGGCGGACCAAGTTTCTCTAGATATGTTATGCTGGAAGTTCATTACAACAATCCAGAACTTAAAGCAGGTAAGATTTTGAAAATATTTTTGTAACCCAGAATCAATTAAGCTTAATTCACATTAAGATTCTCTTTTTTTTTCCTATCTAAAAGTAAAGCAATTTGGACTTCTGAACTGTAGTATCTAGACAATGCTGAATTTTCTATATATATCTGACATTTCACTCAAATCAAAGTTTCTATTATTTTTAAACAACAACAATAACAGTTGAAAATAAATTTTTACAAACGTTAAAATTTTCAGAAATCAGAAATGGCAATTGGTTAATGGTAAATGGAAATGGTAATTGGTAAATGGTAAACGGAAATGGTAATTGGAAATATAAGCAGAAATGGTAACTGGTTAATGGTAATTGGAAATATAAGCATAAAGTGTAATTGGTTAATGGTAATTGGAAATATAAGCAGAAATGGTAATTGGTTAATGGTAAATGGAAATGATAATTGAAAATATAAACAGAAAT
>BPLQ01000307.1:273140-299134 GCA_021605075.1 Caerostris darwini
CCCCCCCCCCCCCCCCCAAGTCACAGCCATAAGGAAGAAGCTCGGAATTCAGCACTTGAATGTAGTTTATGTTTTTGCCTACCATTTAAGAAAACCAGACTTGTCCTTCCTCCGTATCCAACAGCCAACCAAACCATTAAACTCCTTCCTCCCATTTGTCGTGTTGAATAGTATTCGTCTTCATTCCCCAGACAATGCCAGTAGTGCTGATATCCGTCTGGACCGTCTAAGTTAAATTTCTTTTCATCGGAAAATATCACAGAAGTCCATTCTGTAGTCCAGGACATGTGCTCCTTAGCCCACGCTAAACGGTTATCAATGTGAGCTTGTGTCCACTTAGGATGATGTTTCCGTTTTTTGAAAATGAATTTTTTAGATCGTTTAATATAGTTGTAAACTGTTTGTTTTGTCACAAGATTAAGTCCTGCTTGATTTCTTGCCTTTGAAACACTGCCTTTGTTCTTCTTAAGCACACGAACAAGTTTTCTTTCATCACGTGGTGTTAACTATTTCGGTCTACCAGTCTTCTTTCCATTTTTATAAGGATTTCTGATAAAGTTTGAAACTGTATTGGGACTCACCTGCAAAAATCGAGCAATCTCTCTGACACCTTTACCATCATTTTGATATGCGGAAATTTGGTCTTTTTGAAAATCGTTCAAAGGTATTCTTTTAGACATTCTGAGAACGGAGAAAAAGCGTAATTTTTAAACAAATTATACTTTTATTGACAGAAACGGATAAAACAAAGTACAAAATCACTATTTAACTGAAGAACAACTCACTAAATTAAATATATTAGCAAGTGTCCTTCTACTTTTTTTACGCATCGGAAATTATATATACTAATTTTATTATTACTATTAGTGGTAGATGTTTAATTTTTGCCTAAAATGAGGAAAGGGTCATTAAACTAAATCTGCATAAATATCTGATAGTTAGGAGAAAATAAGAGATATTAATTGGCAAAAAAACACTGTCCTTCTACTTTTTTTACGCAGTGTAGTAGATCTGTCATCTAGTAGAAGTAACTGGATTTTCCCTAGGCGTACAGCGATTTCTAAAGTTTCGGTATGAACGGGTCGAAAAAATTTTCTTCCCTGCCGCGTGACGCGTCGCCGCCTCACGCCTCGGTGGAAACGAGCCTTAAGAGGAAAGGAGAGATAGCTTTTTTTAGGAGCTGAAGGAGAACTGAAGTCGTCTCATCGTGTCTTAAAGCTTTTCTAACGGGAGTAGTTTTTATTTAGTAAAAACAACCATGTAATTCTTCGATTTTATTATTTAATAAATTACTTCAAAATTATCATCATGTTGATACACTCTCGTGCAAATATCATGTCAAATTTAGAACGAATTTTTCAAGCAGTTTACAAACAATTAAGAGAAAAAATCAAGTATCCTTACATTATCAAAGATAATCCAAAGATTCTATGAAATTATGATTTTTATTCTGAAGTTCTTAAAAATGTCTCACATTTGAAGGAAGTTTTAAAGTTTAAGGAAGTTTACTAAGTATAAAAAAGATAAGTATAAACAAAGAAAAAATGAGATTATTATACAATAAAAAATAAAAATTTGTATATTGTATAAAAATAATATACAAATAAAATATTTTGTATAAAAATTTCATTTTTCCTTTGTTTTAATTTTTTTAAATTTGATGGTATGTAGAGGTATGTTAATCAAAATGCAAGATAAATAAACAAATAACAGTTTCCAAACTTATTTATATACAATAATGCATGTTTGCAACACTCATCAAAAAATGAAATAGACTAAATTTTTATTTGATTTATGTAACAACGAACATAGACTGGACAAAACTGTAGATGCATTGACTTGAAAACTAAATATTATTGTGTCCCAAAAGTAAGATCAGTTTTCAATTTAAATTTCCGGGGCATATGATATTTCGATTTTTTTTCTTTCTTAGGTTGTTAGCACTGTCCTTGCCATCTGTGTGAAATTTTACGTCAAAGTATTCTTTAGTGTTTGTGTTACGCTTGGCTTCGTGAGACCTTAAACTGATTCCGGCGATATTTGAAATGTCTGAATTAATTGAGCAAGAACTTGCGTTAAATTTTCTTTCCAGAAACGTATAGAATGTTGCATAAAGCTTTCGGTGAGCATTCCTATATCGGAAAGAAATGTTTAGAAGTGGTTTAAACAGTTCAAAGAAGACAGAGAACGCGTTGAAGACGAAGTGCCATCTGGTCGACCATCAACCTCAACCGTAGAAGCTCACGTCCAAAAAATTAAATATTTGGCACTTACAAACGGTCGATTTACAATTAGAGACCTTGCTGATGATGTTGGAATTTCAAAATTCCATTTTAAAAGATGTTTTGGACCTCAAACGCTTCAAATCTCGATTGGTACCGAAAACACTGAATGCGCCAGCTCATACTGCATTGATTCTTCGTGACATTTTCGCCAAAAATGAAACCCATATCGTTCTACAACCACCGTATTCACCTAATTTAGCATCGTGCTACTTCTGGCTATTCCCTAAACTCAAAAGACCTCTCCGGGGGATACCGTTTTGAGTCGATTGAAGAGACATTTCAAAAATCGCCGGAATCAGTTTTTGTATCTCACAAAACCAAGCGTAACTCAAGTACTAATGAATATTTTGACGTAAAATTTCACACAGATGTCAAGAACAGTGCCAAAAACCTAAAAAAGGAGAAAAAAAAAATCAAACACCATATGCCCGGGAATTTTAAATTGAAAACTGGTCTTACTTTTTGGACACAGTAGTAAGACGCGTGTCAACAAATTTTCTTTTAATTAATTTTGTTCATTGTTAACAGAATATATTTCCACAGCATGTTTCTGTTAAAAAAATTATTGCAATTTTTAATGCAATCTGATACAATCCCAATTGTTCCTCTTGCAGGGTTTTCCAGCTGAAGGCATTGTTATTTTTGGCTCCCAACTTCACACACATCTTACTGGAATCAAAGTATATACAAAACATATCAGGGGATCTGAGGAGTTGCCAGAGCTGAATCGAGATAACCACTACAGCACTCACTTCCAAGAAATTCGAAGACTTAAACGCAAAGTTCGAGTTTATCCTGTCAGTAAAGACTACCTGAAACTATAGGGTTGGTGTATAATTAAAATGCGTTTCTTTGACGTGTTAGATTTTAATGAAAATTTAAAATATTTTCTAAATTTATGAGTGAAAATATCCTTCTACTTTTAGGTTTTAAAAATGCGTGTCGATAATCATACTCATATTCGTCATATTATGCTGTACCACTTTGAGAAAGGATGAAAAGCAGTGCAGTCATTTCGCGATCTCAACGAACTTTTCGGTGAGGGCACAATCAGCAGGGAAGGTTTCAAATCTGGCGACACCAGCTTTTCAGATAAGCCAGGAAGAGGTCGACCATCGGATTTCGACGACCAGGCACTTTTGGCAGCAGTAGAAGGGGGAAGAAAGCTTGACAACTTGAATGCTGGCCGACAACTTCTATATGACCATTTAACCATCGTTCGGCATCTCAAAAAGTTTGAAAAGATGTGGAAATAGGCTGGATAGATCCCCCATGAACTCAACGACTACAATGAAGAATCGAATAGAATCGGTCCGAATTTTCACCGATTTACTTCAACGAAACGAGCGGAGTTCGTTTCTGAAGGATCTTGTCACTAGGGTTGAATGTAGCTTCTCTTCAAAACCTTGGACCTGAATGGCCGAGTGGCTAGCGCTCTGGTGCTCGGTACCACAGGTTTCGGGTTCGAGTTCCGGCGGTGCCATGGATGTTTGTAGTGGTTCGGAAACCACTTTAAACTGTAGGTCCCGGTCTGTTTAGCCTAAAGTGTGCACAAGATGACCGTAAAGCGACAAACAAACCAATCTCTTCAAAACCTTCGAAAGAAAGAAGGTCTGAGTTTCACCAAAAGGAAGGACGTGCACTAAGAAGGCAATGTGGTGTGTTTGATGGGACAGAAGCTGAATCATCCACTGGGAAATCATCTTAAACGGTATTTGTTATTGGTGGAACCCAACCCAAAATTGAATATGAGTATGAATATCGACACGCATTTTTATAATCTAAAAGTAGAAGATATTTGCATTCATAAATTTATAAAATTAAAATTAAAATTTTTAATAAAATTTAGCACGTCAAAGAAACGCATGATAGTTATGCACCAATCTAATAAATATTTAATGAAAAACATATGATTTTATTGTATTATTAATATTTTAAATTTTATTTTTAGGGAGATTCATTGCTCACGACCTGTCATTATTGTACGAGCGATCGAGAAAATATCACTTTGGTGAGATTTTAAATATTTTTAATCGTTTAATATTTATTTTTAATTATTTCATTTTATATATTATATTTTGAATCTATCAATATTATATCATTAATTGTTTAAATATTTTTAATATTTAAACAATCTTAATGATTCAACAAATTTTCGAGAAAAATTAATTTAATTATTTCTAAATTGTTTCAGATAATTAGGTAGTTTAAAAACATGTTTCGGGTTCGAGTCTCAGCAGTGCCATGGACATTTATAGGGGTTCGGAATCCACTTTAAACCGTAGGTCCCGGTCTAACACGACTGCAGAGCGTTGGACTTAGGGCTGACAACCCTACCCAGTAAAAAAAAAAACATTTCCTGTCTCGAGATCTAGTTGCATGCCTTGGTCTACCATGTGGCTGTTGCGCTAATGAAGATTTGGCTTGTCGCTCTATGGGTTTTTTTACACACTTTAGGTTAATTAGACCAGCACCTACAGTTTAAAGTGGATTCCAAAGCTCTGACGAACATCCATGCCACTGCCCGGATTCGAAAATAAAGCCTCTGTTACCACAGGCCTGAGCACTAGCCGATTCGCCATCATAATTATGCACCAACCTCATAGTTTTTAAAAGAATTGAAAACATTTCGTTTGTTTTAAAAACAGGGAGGATTTGCCATCAGTGACGAAATGTGTGTCAACTACGTGCATTATTACCCGAAAATGGACCTGGAAGTCTGCAAAAGCTCAATTGATACAAAAGTTCTTAAGAGTTATTTCCGTTATATGAAGCAGTAAGATCCTTTTTTTTTAATCCAATAATCTTATGTTGCCTAAAAATTATTAATATTGTTAGCTACTATACTAGCAGCTCGTTGTGTCAGGATGGAATACTCTCTTTTTAATAATACTAATCTTTTTATTTACACTATGAATACATACATACACTTGGCACCCTGTGCCACTTCTACAATACTATTGATATCTAAAAACCAAAGCCGGTCCCTGACCGTCTGTTTTTATCTGACGCTCCTAGCGTTCACCTCGTGGTCTCAAGATCTCACCGCAACTGCTACTTACCGCACTGGACCACAGTTAAGGACCCAGTTACTGGTCACAGTTACCAGTTATAGCCGCGACCTCTCGCGGTTATAATTAAACCTTATAATATTTAAATAAAAATTTTTGTCTGTCTACATAAAAAATTATTAAATGAAGAACGATAATTTAATATCCAATAAAATTCCTAAAAAATATTATCATCATATTTATTTTATTATATATCAAAAGAGTTCAATGTTTCAAAGATTGGATCTTGAGCTAATTATAGCTTAACAAGTAATATAAAAAAAAAAAAAAATTTTAAAGTCAACTCTCACTTTTTTTTCACTATATTGCAGAAAAGTCCTGTACAAGTATAGTTGAAATTTTCCTCTTACATCTGGCGCCATCTATTATTAGATACATTCAACTTAAATCTAAAAAAAAAAAATTAATTAATTAAATTTAATTAATGAATTAATATTTGAAAAAATTGTATTGACATCAAATGTCATCCATTACAAGTTCAAAAATATGTATTTGAACTTGAGTGGATGAATAAAAAGTATTTTATTAACGATTGAAAATTTGAACAAGATATATATAGGGAGAGTGTGAACTAATAGTAGGAATTGAAAAACATTCAATAAAATATAACTAATTAATTCAAATAAAATATGATTCATTTTATTAAATTATTATTTATTTTTATTTTTTGCAAACTTTATTTGTCACAAAAACATAATTCTTGAATAAATAAAGAAAATATTTGAAAATAAAATGTAATGTCGAATTGTCAGCGGTCATTGAAAATTGAAGAACATACTTTTATTTAAATAATAGAAAATCATATCCTGAAAGCTGGAAATCTAATTTATTTAAAGATTAAATTACTTAAATAAAGCTACTTTTTGTGTAGATTAGAAAAAAATAATAAGAATAAAGCGGATTGGTCTTGAATTAAAAGTTTCCAAAGCTTCATTTTCTTAATGAAATCTTCACACATTTTTTGTTTCCTAATATAGATTATGTAAAATTTAACTTAATTAAAATTATTCGTGATCATGTTGTTGTAAATGCTTAAATCTTATAAATTTTTAATGTCTTAGATTATATATTATGGCATCAAGCTTAGTGCTTACAAATTGAAAATATAAAATAATGAAATGAAAACATTTTAACAAAACATTTCATGAAACCAAAAGAAAAAAATATAGATAGATAGAAAAAAATGAAAATTGATAAATTATTTCTATGTCTTCAATTAATAAAGATTTCTTGATAAGAGAATTATATTTCTTATAAGATGGGGATTCTTTATTCTTGATTCTTGATGAGATTGTGATATTTTTGGTGATTTCTTGATAAGAGAATTTCATAGTATTGCTTAAAATTTTAAAATGGACTATAGACAGAAATTTTAAAGCAGTTTTATTGTTGCGACGTTATATAAATAAAATCGAATTTAGATTAGTAAAATGGGACATTAGATTAATAAAAATAATTGGATATTAGATTAATAAAAAGAACGGGATATTCGATTAATTAAAAGAAGGGGATATTAGATTAAGAAACAAGGAGATAAATTCTAGAAGGAAATGTATGAATAACAAGTAATAAAAAAAATTTTTAAAGTCAATTCCTACATTTTTTCACTATATTACAGAAAAGTGCTTTACAAATAAAGTTGAAATTTTCCTCTGACGTCTAGCGTCATCTATTATTAGATACATGCAACTTAAATTTAAAAAAACTAAAATTAATTAAATAAATTTAATTAATGAATTAATATTTGAAAAATCTCTATTAACATCAAGTGTCATACACTACAAGTTCAAAAAAAAAAAATGTATTTGAACTTGAGTGGATGAATAAAAAAATATTTTATTAACGATTGAAAATTTGAACAAGATATATATAGGGAGAGCGTGAACTAATAGTAGGAATTGAAAAATAATGAGAAATTCAATATTAAAAATTTTCGAGACAAAGAAAGGAAAAAAAAAAAAAATGTTATTTAATTTTGTATCTGATTTGACTTGTGGAATTAATTAGGAGAAAGTAATCAAATAAAACTGCTTAGAGTTTAAAAGTTTCATTATCATTTGAAGTTTTTCGTCAAGAAATAGTACAAGTAACGATTTTTCATTTATCTTGAAGTTACGCTTGAAAATTTGCGTCAAGATAAAAATATAAGCAAATAAATCCTGTATGAAAAGAAAAATAATGCGTTTTTTAAGTAAAAGCATTAAAATTACAAAGCGATGTAAAAATCATAATATTTAATGTTGAGAAGTCAAAAATCATTATTTACAATATAATTAGTAAATCAGCCTAGTAATTCAATATTTTCTGCGCAAAATTATTATTTATCAGTAAATTCAAATTACAAAAATATAAACATCGTAGAGTAAATCTGTCAGATAATATTAGTTATCATATGTTTATAATTGTTTAGATACAATGATGAAGAAACTTCTGGGTCTAAAGAAGTGGATGAAAATTATAAGTCCATCCATTGGAGTCAAGCAAATGCTGATTTCTTGCATCACTTGTACTCTAATGCACCATTATCTATGCAATGCAACCAGTCATCTGGGGATAGATTCCCTGTAAGTATAGCTATCTCTTTTTGTGTATGAAGAAAACAGTGCATAGTATTAATTTTAATAAAACCAACGTAAAGGCTCATTCCCACCAAGGCGAGAAGCGCTGAAGATTCACGCGACAGGCAAGAAAATTTTTTCCACCCCTTCACAGCGAAACGTCAGAAATAGCATTGCAACTTGTGAAGTTCCGCTTCGAGTTGAAAGTTGGTCAACTCGAAGTGGTGCATTTCAAACCGGTTTCAGCCGTACGTGGTGAGGCTAGTGAATGGTCAACTCTTCACGCTTAAAGCCTCACGCCTCTGTGAGAACGAGCCTTAATCCTTGCGTGTCGTAAGAGGAGATTAAACAGGACCTGGCCCTCCTGGTTGGGGGTTGGGCGCAGGGTTAACAACCCTGCCCTGTAAAAAAACGCTGTTTCGATATCTAATAAAGATATAGCCGGAATGCCTCCACGGAAATAGACCAGGAAATGACTAATGGACCTGAGATTTGGTTTCTGGAACATAAAGTTTTCAATGTAACCCCTTTTGGACAACGACCTAGGGGAAGACCAAAAAAGAGATGGGTCGACTGTTTAGACTCTGATTTTAATATTATTAAGATCAAAAACTGGAGGTCCCCAGCCAAGAGACAGCCTGGCTGGATCTTTTAAAGAAGGCCAAGTCCCACAACGGGCTGTCGCGCCAGTTATGATGATGAAAAACAATATTTTTTGAAACGGGCTTACTATTTAAACCTGTTTGCCAGCGAATGTTTTTTTTTTTGTTCAATTTTTCAAAAAAACTGGAAATAGAATTTTATAACTTAAAGCACGTGTATGCTTTTTATAGCAAAAATGTATAAAGCATTAAAAAATTTATAAAGCATTAAAAAATGCATTTTGATTTCCTAAAAACATTCGTGATGTTATTTGGGTTTTAGAATTATTGAAAACTAGATTTATAATGATTGATTTTAAAAGCTTAATATTAGAAAGTAGGCATTTATTACAGAGAAAACAATTTCTTTTCATAATGAAAGGATAAATTATTTAAAAATTGTTTCAATCTTCTAGATTTCATTTAATATTTAAATGAGTAAATATGTATTTTAAAATACTTTGAATAATTTTTTTAGGGTTTCTGGTATGGTACTCCGAAAACCGAAATTCTTTATCCTCTTCCTTTGCCAAAGAGAAGATGTCCAAATATTATGTGCTCAAGCAAAAATGATAATGATGAAGATGCAGATGATAATGATGTCGAATAAAAAGAAAATTACTTGTTTCTTTCTGTTCATAAGTATCCCATTGCTATAGTTAGACTATTGATTGATGGAAATATCCAGGTGTTTCTTTCGATCCATTGCTTCAACGTTTAAATTGTTGAATAAAATACTACAAAATTTGTGTTGTTTCATTTACTTAATATTATATATGACGTTATTTAGTATTTTGTACGATCTTTGTTAATTATGTAGTATATTATAAATTATATAGTATATTTTAAATTATATAATATATTTTAAATTATATAGTATATTTTAAATGCTTACTTATCTGTAAGGCTCTTGATGATTCAGTTAATAACAAACTTATCAACTGAATAAATTAAATTCTTTATTTATGTTCTTTGCAGACGCATTAATGGTGTTATAAGCTTATCATATCAGCTTCTAAAAGAATTATCAACACTTTTTAATATTTTCATAATTTTCATAAATAAAATTTGTTAATTGTTTCATATCAACTACAAAATAAAAGTTTTAAAGCATATTACATTTTCTATGATTATACGCAAAATATAAATATAAAGTATTTATATGAAAAGTATTTATAAAAAAATATTTATAAAGTATTTATACTTTAGATATAATCATAAATATTTTTAAAGATTGTGTATAACGATATCGGGGTCCGATGGCCGAGGGACTAGAGTTCTGGCGCTCGGTGCCATGGATGTTTGTAGTGGTTCGGAATCCACTTTAAACCGTAGGTTCCGGTCTAATATAACTGTAGAGTTGACAACTCTACCCCTTAAAAAGAAAACATTTCCTGTTTCGGAATCTGCCAGTAGGCAGACAGCCATGGTCCAATATGGGCTGTAGTGCCAGAGAGTTAGGTAGTTATATAAAGATATAAATAACAAAAAACCATTTCGTTAACATAAAATATAAGTGTACAACGCAATACATAGTATGCGATTTGAAATATTTTGGTCGTTTGGTGAAAAAATGCTAGATCTTTATAGATGGCTGAACTTAATGGTTTAAATGAGAGGTGAGAGGGAGTAAATATAAATAAAAAACTTAATGCAATGAAAATTAAATAGTAAAAATTCAAGAATATTATCGAAAACACTATATATCTTATGTTGAAATTATGTTTAAAGAAATAGATATAATTAACTATAAATATTGTTTTGCCACTTTAAACCATTTATTACAATTTTAATTTAGTAAAATAGAAATATATATATTGAAATAGAAATATGAATTTTTCAAATAACTTTTTAAAATTATAAATATACAGCAACCCTACTTTTTTGTTTGTTTATGCACATAAAAGTCACATTGAAGTTGTACGAGCTAAACAAATATCTCGTGAGAACAAATTGACTGATAATATTGACTTTACAATTTCTCCACGTGAAATATATTAGCATATATAAGAACCTACACAACGAAAAAACGCGAACTTCAGAATAAATGAATTGTATTTACTTTTATATAATTTTATTCAATTATTTAAAACAAGTAAAAGAATCAAAAATAAATACATTTAAAATGCCCTTGTATGAAAAAAAAAATAATAATTTTTTTTGTTTGTTAAAAATGGAAAAAGCATTTGAATTAAAAATTATTACTTACTTACGAATATTCTACGAAATATATATATATATACAGAAGAAGTATATTGTGCAGTATGAGATTGACAGACGTAGTAGATTCTAGGAAATTAAGCAATGCAGAAGGTAATGGTTTAAGTTTTTAAGGGCTGGACAAATTATATCAGTTATAGTACCGTTAGTCATTATAAAAACGGAATATGAGGAACGCACTACTACAATGTTTGGAGGAATTGTTTTTCTCTTGGCAATATCATAGTTGGCAATACCAGATTGAATAATCTCCTTTCGTGCCTCATAATAGGCCAAACTGAGATTATTTTAAGTTCTTGAATACTCTTTTCTAAATGCGATTGAGGGCAAGTTTTCGAATTGGATTGATGCGGTTACTTGCAATTCGTGCAATTTAGTTCTGCTTCGCATTCAATACAGTTATGATCTAGAGAAACGAATTTGGAACAAATCAGTTTACCTCTGCAAACATTTTTAGAGTGTCCATAGAGTTGGCAGTTGAAACATCGCAAAAGATTTGGAATAAAATATTGAACAGACAGAGGAGATATCCAACTTTAACAGTTTTATGAAGAACAAAACCCATAAAATGAAAAAATCCAATGTTTAGTGAGAAATACTAGTATTTCGGAATCTCTTTTTATAGTTATTTGGCGGATGTAATCAATATCTTGATTACATAATTCCTTTATTATTTCTTCCAGTGGAACAAACATCAAATGGGGCTCGGATATCACACAGAAATTGAGTCATTTATGATCTTATATCTATGTCAATATCAGTTGGTAACGTTTTTAATGACTTGAATAATTTGGGTTTTAACAAATTTTACAAATTTGTTAAAATCCTTCCCCGTCTTCTTAGGCGTAAGATTGCTTTAACGAGCAAGAAATGCAATATCTATAGAAGGAGTTTGGTTTTTGAATAAAAGAGTTGGTGTTTACAGTCCACTTAGAGTGTGTGTATTTTTATTTGGAGACCATTTTAATAAACTAAAATTGTTAAAAAATTATTTGATAAAATACTTAATAACAAAAAATATTGATGGGGAAATATATATTGGAATACACAAAACCATAAATAGTAATAAAAAAACATTGATTCCAATTGACATTATTTTAAACCTCTCGCGCACTGGCAACGTTTTAGTTTGGGGATTAAAAAGTTCCTATACAAAAATGTTTATTTGTTCCTCGTTGAGCGCGCATTAAGTGACTAAATAGTTGATTGGGAATTAAATTGCCGGCTCGGATGTACAAGCTGCCTGGATGCTGTGCAAAAAACTTTTGAAGAGAAATGGAGTGTTTCAACTTTGGGGATTGACTTCCTGATCTAAGATAAAAGAAGAGGAAGAATCTAAAGCAATTTGTTTGAGAAAAAAAAGCACTCTGCCAGTAAACATTGTCAGCAGGGCCGGATTTAGATGAAAAGAGGCCCTAGGCTATTCCACTTATGAGGCCCTTTCACCTCCCATTTTTAAGTTTGTAAATTACATGAGAGATAATAAAATACATCATTATTGTGATGATGTTAAATGAAACATGTTGTAATTGGTACTAATCTTTATAAAAAAAATGTATGCTTTTCTTTATTTATGTCTGTTCCTATCTGCACTTTATTTATGCAAGAACAAACCAAAGCTAGTACCATAAGGCACGTCAATATTTGCGATAGCAATTAGTGAACGTATGAACTATACTTTGGTCCAATCTAGTATATACAAACGAACAGACCCAATGAGCCGAACGCATTGATCTTCACCAATACATTTTTATGTTTGTTTATTAGTCATATGTGTGGAATTTCTCCTTATTTTCGAATCAGTGTTTTAGTGTTTACTGCGTTTAGAACAGTGCAATTCTAATTTTGCTAACATTTGAATGTAGGCCCCTCTTTATCTTGAGGCCCTAGGCTGAAGCCTAGTTAGCCTATAGGAAATTCCGGCCCTGGCAGTCAGCATACGTTGACCAGTTTCTTTGTGTGAAATAGGCAGGAGAGTTCATTATTGGAAGACCTGTTGCGAAAAGTAAAGCTAAATCATACATAGTATTTGAAATTTTGAGATCACTATGACTAGAAGATATTAAAATAGGTGGCCCATATTCGAGTAGGCTAGTGGAATATGCAATATGAATTAAACGCCAGGGCCGACAGCCCCGGAAATTAATTGCTATTGTTTAGATTGCATTTAAATTTTTTATGGCTTTCTTTTTTTAGATATAGAAACTGTTGTTTGAAAGTTAGGTTATGAAAGAAAAGGATGCCAACAAGTCAGATGTGCTCTTTCCATGGAATATTGATACTGTGGATCTGCGAATGTTGATTTGATATTTGTTTTATATTTGAAAAATTTATTGCTTCGAATTTCTTGGACTGAAGGGTGAATTTTCATGTTTCGCATCATTGTGTAAATTTATGAATATTAACTTGAAGATTGAACAGAACTTTGGCGAAGCTTATATCACTGCTAAATGAAAAAAAATGTCGTCTGCATATAATAAACATTCAGTATGAGCGGGGATGACTTCAAAAATATCCCGGATGTAGATTGTGAAAAGAAAAACACTTAGCACACTGCTCTATTGAACTCCGCAAGTGGAAATTTTTTTAACAAAACAGAGTTTCTTCATTTTACGTAAAAGTTCCTGTTATTGATAAAATCAAAAATTCATTTTGTGGCTGTGCCCTTTATAATAATTTGTGAGAATTTACACTCATGTCCATAAATTAAGGATAATTCAGAATCACACAGAAATTGAACTCTAAAATAAAAATTTCACCTGTAGAATTATCACACACATCTTGAAGAAGAATATGCAAATTACAGGAAACCACCAGATGGCGCGGATAGTACGTCCCAATGACGAGAGTGTAAGAGAGGGATATATAAGGAATGGTGGCAAAGAAGTAAAATTGTTCACAAGCGCTTTAAAAGCCTTTCAGTGCAATAACCGCATAGTTATGGCCCAAAGGAAGCATTTGAATGATTTTTTACGTGGTAGAATTATCGGACGACTGAAATGTGGACGTACCCAGCTGGAAGTATCCGAGGAACTTGGAATCGCCCAGAGTGTCATCTCCAGGCTTTGGCAACGATTCCAAGATGATGGTAATGTGAGTAGATGTTGCAGCACAGGTAGCCCCCGAGTTACAACGCCGAATGAGGACCGGTATTTAGCAGTTACTGCCAAAAGAAACAGACGGAGCACAGCATCAGACCTGTCTCGTCAGCTCTCTTCAGCTACCGGTACGACAGTTTCAAGGCAGACCGTGTACAGACACTTAGGGCACATTGGTCTATATGCTCGTAGGCCTGTCAGATGTGTTCCACTTACCGCAGCTCACTGTCGCCTGCGATTAACCTGGAATAGAGAGCATGCATTGTGGACACCGCAACAGTGGTCTGGTGTGATGTTTTCCGACGAGTCCAGGTTTAGTTTGCAGTCTGATTCTCGCCGGACTTTCATATGGAGAGCGCCAGGTACCCGTTACCACCAAGAGAACACCATTGAACGACACTGTTACGGTGGTGCAGGATGGCTCGTTTGGGGAGGAATTATTCTTGGTTACAGAACTGACCTGCATGTTCAGAGTGTAACGATGACAGGCCACATCTATCACTTGGCCGACTAATTGCAGCCCGTCAACCCCCTCCCATCTGTCAACCGGAACTTCGGAGGGCATTGCTTGATGAGTGGTGTAATATTCCCCAAGATCAGATTGATAATTTGATACTCAGCATGCCTAGGCGTTGTAAGGCCTGTATTGCATCGTCCGGGAGACATACTCCATATTAACCATCATACTAACCATGTTATACTGTTTTTTGTAAATAGGTTCTTTTTTGAAATTTGCTCCAGGGAGTAAAAATCGCAATTTTTATTAATTGTGTCAAACATATAGTATCTTTTTTGCTCTTTACATTTTGTTTAATAAATAGACTTTACAAATAAGTCAAATTTGTTTTGCTTCTGTCTCTTCCTTTGCCTGAACTTCATTATCCTTAATTTATGGACATGAGTGTATATAGTAAATCATCTCTAGATATAGAATTATAGGCTGGAGATATGTCTTATTTAAGTAATATGTCATATTTTTTGGCATTTTTAGCTTCAATGATCTTGTTAGGAAGTAGCGACAAAAAGTGCATACAATCTTTAAGTAATATAGCTGAAATGTCAATCGAATTTGTCTGCAACGAAAAAATGAATAATTTTCTTTAGTACATTCTGCTCAAAACTTTTATGCGAAATTAAGGTTAAGGCAATTAAAATATGAAGAAGCTGATGAAGATACTGATCAGGAAGAATTTTAATTCATTTGGCTGAAATACTGTCGCAGCATGGAGAAGTATTAGGAACAGCGTGTATAGCAGTTTGTAATTCACTGAAAGTAAAAGATGAATTATAGCTGTGAGCGGAGTCGAAGGAAAGATCAAAGGGAATAAAGATGGTTTATTAAAATAGGATGCCAAGAGGTTTGCTTGTTGAATTCAATCTGTGATGACCAAATTAGTGTTAATACGAATAATTTTCTTGCTGACGAAATGATTATTTCTGTTGGGAATAGTTCTGCTAATTTTAATAAATTTTGCTGTTATGGCTAGTAGAGGCATAAACAAATTTCACTATTTTAATCGGCGAAGTCTGGCAAAAAAATTTTCTTGTGTGATCCAAAGGTCACTGGATAGTTGAGTGCGCGCATGATACAAAAGTCTTCTTTTCTGTTGTTCTAGTCTGTTACACTGTGTGTTCCACCAAGGAAGCATTGGCTAACGAGAGGTTTTGTAATTCTTATTATTGTTTAAAGTGTTGGATGAGAAAGGCTGTAAATAAAAGTACGACTTGAATTTGTGTGTAAGATTCTATTGCTAATGCAGAACTTTAGGCCATATAATGGTCTATCTGCAAGTTTTTTGTGTATTATTTATTTGGATAATTGGATCTATAAAGGATCACTGTCGAAAGATCTGAGTGAATAAAAAAAATTAAATTCGAATATATATTTGCACTAGCAATGGAAAGATCAGTAAAAGATGAGTAATATGAGTTTTTGAGTTAGATGGAGTAATATGGGTTGGTGAGCTGATATGCTGAATGTGTAAACTTTTATTTATAATCCATTTGATCAAGGTTTCAGAACTATTGGTTGAGGAAAATGAATCGAGAAGAGATGATGCGAATTAAAATCACCGAAAATGATGCATGCAGAGTGGAAATGATGGTATATTGCGTTCAGACAATCAGTGGTGAATTGACCTTTAGGAGAATAAGTATTGACTATAGCAAAAGTTTTTGTGGAAGATAAACTGTAATGGCCTGTATTTCCTTTTCCGATGAGGGGGGGAGGGCGAATTAAGAAAATTGAGAGTGTGACAAGGAATAGTAGAATCAGCTGCTATCAAAAGTCCTCCTCTTCGAGTTTTATTAGGTTGATCAGTTCTATAGATTAATTTTCCAAGAAGGTGGAACTGATCCTAGAAATTAAATGTTTCATGCATCACTAAAACTTGAAATTAAATTAAAAATTAATTTCAAGTTTGTTAAAACTAAAAATTGAAGTAGAAAGGTTTTTTTTTTCTTCTTCTTTTGGCTCTGTATGCATTCCATTGTAAAATGTTGAAAGTGGTATAGAACATAGAAACCAAAGAGGAAAAAGAGAATTGAATAAACCAAATATAAGAGTCAAAATTACATATTTAGTGTTCTTTAACTATGCCCCTTTGATTATGTCATATGACTGGTTGTGATAGATTGGAATAGAAAGCAGGATTCTGTTAAGCGTGCTACTGTTCTGTTGAAATCTTTTAAGACTTCGAAGCCCAGTTTTTTGGTTTTCATTTTTTTTTCTTATCTTTAAATGGAGTTATTGTGGTTGTGCTGGTAGAA
Source organism: Caerostris darwini (assembly GCA_021605075.1). NCBI lineage: Eukaryota > Metazoa > Arthropoda > Arachnida > Araneae > Araneidae > Caerostris > Caerostris darwini. The sequence goes on from BPLQ01000307.1 coordinate 289,783, forward strand.
GAAGAGAGTTTCTTTATCACTTGACTTAGGGAGGGGAGAGGTGCTGTTATATTTTCTGCTAGAGTTTTAATGGATTCTTTAAAAATGGAAACTTGTAGTTGACATAGATCTTTGAGTAATTGTTGGGTTTCCATGGCTTGCTGTTGGAAAAATTTTGTTATTTGTAATGTAATTGGGAGATACAGTGCAAACTTTTAATTAAGATAAGAAAGAGTCCTGCTTTGGAGTACGATATCGTCTCCTGGCTTCAATAAAAGAAAGATGGTTGAGGGTTTTGGATTTCAGAAAAATTTCTTCGATTTTATGTTTAGTATAATTGTTATCCGTGGCCTTGTTTCTTTCATTTCAATTGGCACAGTTGGGAATTTGGGTCGAGCACAAATCTATGGGATGTTTTTACAATTCGGAGTTACTTGTGCATATGAGAAATATTTTGGACACTGATGGGGTTTATCGCAAAATAGAGAAATTCTTTGTTCGTAAACCATAACTTGACGTGTTCTGGTAAGATTGTGCCACAAATAGTGACCAAAACTGGTGTGAAAAGAATAGGATTTAATAAGAATATATTTTGAGAATATCCTTAAGAATAGATTTTGTTGCAAATCACTGGAGTTCTGAGATGGAAAAGTTGCTCTTATCTTCATATTCTCAGTCAGTGGGAATATTATGAAGTAGAAATCGAGTGGAGACTTTTCCGAGTAAAGGAATGCTGTAATCGGAACGCTCATGTTAGTTTTCACATTTGCAAGTTCTCTGGCTGTATTAATGTTATCGGTGGATATTACTAACTTTCTTTGTCGGCTGATATGTATTTATTCAATATATTTTATAATAATGCCTTTTGAAATGTTAATTTTTAGTATTTAGGATATGTTTTAGGGATAGGTCCATTGGGGATCAATCCATTCGGTACTGCAAGTACGATAGCATAAGATCTCGTGCCATGGCGGAATGCTATTTGTAGATCTGATTGAATATCACGAAGAGCTTCTTTTAACCAAAGATCTCATTAGAGCTGTAGTCCATAAAATGGGAGTTCGAAGCAATGTTCTCCTCAATGATCTTTAAATACACGCTTCAACATAAAGAACCTTTCCGTACTGGACTAAACAACAAATACAAATTAAATTCTGTGCAAGAATTTAAATCTGGAAATGTAGAGAGAAAAAAGTTATATAAATAAATAGGTGACATACCTAAATGAAAAAATAAATAAATAAATAAAATAAAACCTTGCAGACCAAGGAGAAAAAATTACCAGAAAAAAACAAATCAATAACAGTTGGACGAAGTGAGATAATTGTTAAACTAACTTAAACACAACCGCACTACAATGTCTATTTACTAGAATTTCTATAATTTTCATGGAATGCTTATTATTATTGTATAGAACAGTTTTCCACAAAACAGTTGGAGAAAAAATCCTTTAAGTCACGCTCAAGTTAATTTGGTATGTTGCGCATGCGTAGTGGTAGTTCTTGTTTATACCACCACACCAATGTATTTGTTTTGTTTTTAAAAATTCCTAGCGCGTTTATTTGTATTGTAGTTAAATGTTTTCCAATGAAGTGTATCACATTTTATGCTTTTTATAAGTAATATGTGATACTTAAAACGTTATTATACCTTATTGTTATTGATTTTTTCAGATTAATAATTATTTAATACAATTTTTAATTATTTATTTTGTAATCCCCGATTATTTATGGCTGAAAGTCTAGATGATGTTTCAGAATGTTCCTCTGAGTATTGTGATTCTGAAAGTTGTGGATCCTCTTGCTGCTCAGGAAGTGATGAGTAAGACCTTTATCATTTCTATTCTTAAAACACTAATCCTTAAAAGCAAAAATTCTATAAAAGTTTTGAAGTATTATTTCGCAGAGTACATTATAGAATAAAATGCAAGACATGTAAAATAAAAATTAAACACATAAAAAATTTTGAAGCATTATTTCGCAGAGTACATTATAGAATAAAGTGCAAGACGTGTAAAATAAAAAAAAAATTAAGCACGTATTTTTTTGTGTCAAAATATAAGAAATAATTACTCAATAGTCTTTTGCCATTTAAAAAAATATATATTTGTTTTATTTTTGCCGAAGATGATATTTTCATTGCAGCTTAATGCATTTTATTTTTGTTAAACAATTTTAATTGATTTTTAGAGTATAATTAACTATAAGCAATCTTATCTATTGCATTTAAACCTGTTTTTTATATATGGAGCATTTTTTTCTAGAAATATTTGCTTTTTTTCCCTACATATATTTCTTTGTAATTCAAATTTGGAACTTTTTTATGAAGTGAATATTAATAGTGAGGTTTCAGCGAAAAAATAAATATTTTTTTTTCAGAGATATCTTGTTTTAAAGTTAATAAGAACACCAAGATATAAGTTTTTATATCTTGGTGTTCTTTGTAATGATTTGAAATTTTTATTTCCATAAATCTGATAAAAGGCACTTTAACTAAATTTAAAACTTAAACTAAAGATTTTACTTCTAAAGTAAATTTATTAAATGTCTTACCAATATTTAAAGTTATTTAACTTGCTTAGCTTATGTATTTGAAATATTTCATTTGATTTTTAATAAATTTTTAAGGACAAGTGTATATTAAATTTAAATATAATTCTATTGCTTAAAAATTGTCTATTAAATGGACATCATTATACAAGCACCTGTTATTTATTTTTAATTTAAACTACTACTAATTCACTATAGCATTTTAATTAGTCTAATTTGTAAATTTTCTTTTCAGTGAACTTCATTTCCCATGGTTAGAAAAAGTAGGGCCAAGTGGTGAATTGTTTTATATTGAACCAAATTTTTCTTTTCATGCTAACCAAGATGCATATGCTTTGAATTCTGATACAGATTCTTTATACCAAGCAACTCATAACCAAGCTAAGGCAAAATTAAATCCTGCTGAAAAGTTTAAGAAATGGATGAAAAAAAGAAAACGCAAAGTGCGAAAATCATTTCCTCTTCTGAAACAAAACAAATTTAATGACAGTATCAGTGACAATGTTTTTCTTGATCCCCTTCTTTCACTTCCAACTAGGGATATATATATAGATATAGATTCTACCAAGCAAACTTTAGGTCGCAGAGTATCACTTTGTGAAGAATTACTTGGATTAGAGCTGGGTTTATTTCAAGAATTTAGTCATTGGTCAGTTGAAAATAAAATTAAAATATTAGGATTTACATCTGGTCATGATATACCAGATATCAAACCTGGTAAGTAATTGCTTTTACTTTATTATAGTTAATATATTATGAATACTTTAATTGTATTTTTTTATGAATTAAATTTTTGTTATTCTATTTGTAGGTGATTGGTTGGTATCAGTTAATGATATAAATGTTAATTTTCACAATCTGGATGAAATTCTAAAGGGACTTGTATTACCATCTAAGGTACAATTGATGCTTTCTCCTCCGAAATGTATTTACTTTTAGACAATTTGATTAAATAGAATTTTAAGAATTTTAGTATAATTATAATACAATGACTATCAGTCTGCCTCCTCATATCATACATGCTAACTCTCCTGATTTATTTGGGAGATTCCTAAATTTCAACCCCTTCTGAACTCCCTAATCATATATAAATCTCTCGAATTTTATCAAAAATCAGAAAATTCCCTTAAAAGGATTTTGTATAAGAAATAGAGAATTTCATAGAAAATCCTTATTGATGAAATGGTAAAATAGTCTTGTCACAAATAAAAAAAAAAAATGATCTAAAAAGCAAAAATATCTCATTTCAGAACTTATCTTTATGTCCTTGAAATGGTGCATGGTGGTTAACAAAAGAAGGAAAGAAAATTTCAGAACTGAGTCATGGCTTGTGTGAGATAGAAAAAAAAAAAAAAAAAAATGTGTATCGTTTTCCCGCCTTGAAACTGAAACTCTTTTTCGCTCTTTCTCGTAGGTTTTGTTTTGGATCGATTGTTATTCTTTGATGCAGGCATGATTTTATGTTTAACAATGAGTGCTAAATCAAAAATATACTTTACTCAGTTTAAAGAGTGTTATGTAAATGGATTTTATATAATCAAGTCTAGGAAAGGTACTTCCTTTGCTTTTGGATTGTGGTACTGACATTAATATAGCACATGGTATAAGAGGAGATATAATTACTCATACCAAGTCTGCCAAACAACAGTTAAACATATTGAGTAAAAGTAAAAAAAAAAAAAAAATGCTTTATTTATTTAGTGCTAGTGTTGAAGATAACAGTTTTATTCATGCTGAATGCCTGTTTACTTCATTTATAGTCAAATATAATTTGCCTATAGCTAGTGCTGATCATATAGGTCCTCCTTTAAAGAAAATGTTTTCAAAATACAAAACAGCACATTGTTATGGCATAGGTAGAACTAAAACAACACCCATTATGAAATTAATAGCTAATGAGTGTTAATCACACATTGTTGCTCAGTTGAAGTAGCAACCATTTTTATTGCAACGACAACCACAGAAATTGTACCCAGTTGTTGTTACATATTTTAACTAAAACACCAAAAAAATTACAAGCAATTTATCTCTTATGCCTTTAAAGGCTGACAGTGGCAGAAACATAGGGCAATTAGTTATAAATGTGTTAGAGCTAAAAAAAATTTCATTGGCTAACTGCATTGTCTTTGGATATGATAATGTAAATGTGATGACTGAAAGAAAAAAAATGGTTTGATGGCTGTTCTATTAGAACAAAATGGAAGTATTTCTATAATGGGACATGTTTGCCATTTAATTGATTTGGCAACAGGTAAAGGAATTTCCTACCTGTTGACATTGATGATATCTTGATTTTTTCTATTAAATAAAAAAAAAAAAAAAAAAACTAAAGCTCAAAAAGTAATGAAAAATTGAAAGACATCCAAGAAAAGATAAGTAGTGAAATTCAAAATATTTAAATAGAAAAAAATATGTGGAGACAAGATGGCTATGTATAATGAGTTTAAATATTTCTTAAGTCAATGGGGATGCTCTTTACCTGTTTTTAAAAAAGAAAGTTCCTTAAAAAGAGGGTTATTATATGCAAACTTAGAATTCTTTAAGATACTGAAACAAATGAAAATGGATGCAAAAATTGGTGAAAATAATTTGGAGAATTCCAACTTAAAAGTTCCAAAAAAGGCAAAAAAAAAAAAAAAAGAAAAAAGAAACTCCATTTTTGAATGGGAATGATGTAAAATCAATGAAAAGTATTTCAAACAATGGCTCAAAGGTAGAAAACGTTTGTAAAGAAAGTTAAAATGAAAAGATAAAATGAAAATATTTTAAAATTTTTTAATAATATATTTAAAACTAAAAATTTTTAAGGAGAATACCCATACATTTTCAGTGGTGGTTATTATATTTAATTTGATTCAATATGAACTCAGTCATGGTCTTCATTATATATAGATTCTGTACATTTATTCAATTCGAGATAAAGTTGGTTTGATTCTCAAATATAGTTGTCAAAATATGTATATATATATATATCAATTAACTAATATTCTACTTGGTTATTTTCATATTCAAGAACTCGAAAATTCCCTTCTATTGAACAACTGTGCAGTATTTTATTTTAACACTATCAAATTAATTTTTTAATAAAACATTTTAAGATAACATTCTTTAAATAAAATTAAATTTGTTTTTAAATTTGAATTCTCTCTATTGTTTTAATAATTACTGTTCTCAGGTTAAATTATGAATTTTTTCAGGTAAAATTGACAGTCGCCACTCCTCATAATAAAAATATTTCCAAGTATGAAAACATATCTGATCATGTGAGTATTAGATTGAATGTTAATTTTTGTTTGTAAGCTAAAAAGTATTCTTGTTTGCCTATAAAGCTATTATATCTAAAAAATAGGATTGCTTTTATTGTATTACATTTTATACATGATTTGATACAATTGTTCTATGTTATTTCTTTAAAATATGTTATGACATAGATAGGAATTTATTCATACTTGACTTTCTATTAACTTACCTGTCAATAGTCTAATTACTACATATTTAACGGTGCAATAAAATGCATAAATTAAACTTTTTTTTATTCATTCTTTTTCAATTATGCATACAAGCTGTTATCTACTTTATGATAGGATACCATCATACAAGAACTACTTGGAAATTCTGACGTGTTGAATGAAGCAAAATCACAACTGCAGTGTGTTCCACATGGTATTTTTTACCTTGTTATTGAAGAGGAATCTGTTTCAAATGTAAGTTTCATATTTTTGTCTTTGAAAAATATAAAAGAATTATCATAACCAGAAAATTTTCGAACTTTTTGGATTAAGGGCCATACTGACTATACCATATCATCACTTTTCCCAATTTAAAAAAAAATTGAAATAAAGTTTTTTATTAAAATAACATCAAAACATCCACCAAAACACATTTTTATAATGTATTTTATGCACATATGGATTATGGCAAGAAATTAGGTGGTGGACAAATTTGAAATAATCTGTAATTGGGGGTAAGGTTATTGAGAATAATTTTATAATCTTTCACTTACATAATTTGATCAATGGTGAAATTTATATGTGCCCTTTTTATCCTTTCTAAAACTATACCTATTTGAAAAAATTTCTCCAGATGAAATGTACTAATAAGCAGTGACATATTAATGTTAACTGATCATATAAGTTTTTTGATTATCAGCTGTAGTAAACTGCAATGGAAAAATTGTGACATAAATGCCATTATTTATTATTTGTTATTAACAGAATGTCTTAGCCTATTAGAATGTAGTTAGCCTGTCTGTTTTTACTTCTAGTAATTGGAAACAATTGAGTTATTTAATGTGTATTATTCAAAAAATAATTTAGTATGGCAGTTGTATGTAAGTCATATAAAATACTATGCAGGCCAGATTCAGGTAGCTCAGCAAGTCCTAGTAGCTTTCTGTAAATGAATATTAAATAAATTGAAATGTGTTGCTTTTAAATTTTTACTTAAGGACTTTTATTACTAGCATTTAAATATTGTTGCTTCCTTTTGTAATGCTGTCAATCTTCTTTTCATTTGAAAGTTCACTTTTTATTGATGATGCCATAAATTAGCTTAAAAACATTATGTGAAGAATTTTTATATGATTTTATTATATATTAGTTTAAATGTTTATAATTTTAAATATGTAATTTAAATATATTTTATTATAACAGTGTAATGCCTTTCCATTATTTTAGTCATACTGTTTTTTGGTACACAAACCATTTACTGATATTTTTAAGATATGCTTGCAGATATCATTTTTAAATATCTTAAATTTTAGTATAACAAACTTAAAGTAAATATGTTTAAAAATATTTTTAATGTAATAAAAAGAACTATGACATAGTACTGTTTTATTCGATTTTAAATCATATTGTACTGATTTGTACTATGAATACAGTATATATTAAGGTACTTTGGTCAATTAATTTGAATTTTTGATGGATTGCAATGGAAATTGGAAAATTGATGGAAATTTTGGTGAATTTTTTTAAATGATAGTAAAGCATAGTATTTGGAAACAGAGGTAAAATTTTTGCCTAGTTTTTAATTCTTGTTGAATAATTTTGTTTTATTAGCATTTTACTGCTTTATAACAAATACATTAGTACCTTCTCTTTAATTAAATGGATGAGCTTTTATATATAAATTGCCCTTGTTTTGTAGTTTTCCTAAAACACATCAATGTGTGCTGTGATATTAGTTAATTCCAAGATACCATGCTTCATTTTTAAAAAACTTATTTTACTTTATTTTCAAATTTTTTCAGTAGTTTTTGTTTAAATAAAATTATGCATTATCAGTCATCAGTTTTTATTTTCTAGTAATAGTTTTTTTCCCTCCCTAAATCAATAAATGTATCTGTCAAATATTGTGTACATTTTTCTAGTAGGTTGCACTAAATGCTTAGCATTATTGTACAAAACTAAACTTATATTCAAAATATTAAATGATTTAACATATAGTTTAAGATATCAATATTCTTTTTATAAAAATTAAAAGTATCAATGGATTTTATTTTAATGACTTAATAATATATCTTCATTAATTTTACATATACATATTTAGAAATATTTGAAGTAAACTTGTACAGAGCAAATTTTACTTATCCTCTGTGAACTTATTTTGATAAATATTTTGTTATAATTTAAAAATTTTGTTGTTAATTACTTTTATTATGTGAAGTATCTTCATTAAGTTATTTGAATTCTTTTTTTGTATAATTTAAATTAGGTTAAATAATTTCTGTTTAAATTTAGCATAACAGGGCATTTTTTAATATATGTTTAAGCTATAATGCATTATTTTAATTTATAATGGATTTTTTTATATTAATTTTTTTAGGAAGGTGTAGTCTATAGATTTCCAAATGATGATACACCACTTTTCCAACTCAAGGGAATGTTTATTACCCTTAGTCATATGATATCTGATATTGCATCTCCCCCTCTTTTAAGGTATTTTTTCTTATTTTAATAATTTGTCTAAAAATATAACCAAAATTTCTTAATATTTTTTGAAAATAGTTAGTTGTGTTCTATATCTTTGAAACTATGACAAATCATAATTTTCTAACCAAAATTTTCCACTTAGGGTAAAATATAAATAGTGCTCTACTTGTTTTTTGTGTCAGTGAAAATTGTTATTTTCAATCTATATGATTCACATTTGTTCTATGAAACTAAGGATTATCTGCTTAGGTTAAAATTCTTAATATAGAAAGTCAGTTTTTGTAATGAGTTGTAGTCCATTAATATAAAAATTTTATAAACTTATTTTTTTATTTATTGTTGTTTTATAAATAGCAGTTTTCGGAAGGCTTGAAATAAAACTTCTTTTAATAAAATAATATGTAAAAGTTAAGAGCAAAAGATTAATTTTTTTGTAAAAGGCTTAAAACCTAACAAATTAGTTGCTTAACTTGTGTATTAACATCATGTATTTTGTTATGTTTTTATTAATTTTAATTAATTCTTTGATAATTTTAAATTATAATATATATTATGCTTTCACAATTTGTTTCTTAATTTCAAAGTTGTGCATAAATTATTGCCACTGCACTAAATTTAATAAAAATTTACTTTCAAAATTCTAATTAAAAAGAAATATTTTTTTATTTTGAAAGCAAAATTTCTCTCTTTTAATATAAATGAATCCATTATTAAACAAGTCTGATAATCTTATCTTCATTAAGGGAGAAGTTTTAGAGATTTTCATAAGAAAAATAATTGTGGTTTGAGTTCGTAAGCATAAGTTATTCTTGTTTTTATTTCTTATAGATTTTTAAATTTTATTTGACATCAGTGTATCAACATTGTTTTTGCAGTCATTTTCTTTCATTT